>APFE031287587.1:25046-36347 GCA_000404065.3 Pinus taeda | reverse complement strand
TTCAAGTACACATGTAGATCATGAGGCATGGTTGATTGACTCAAGTGCATCCTTTCACTTCACTCCCCATAGAGAGTGGTTCTGCGAGTATGAGAAATATGATGGTGGTGATGTATTCTTGGGGGATGACAGGAAGGTGAGAATCATTGGTCGGGGAAAATTCAAGTTGAAGTTGCAAGGTGGAAGGATTATAACACTTCTGGGTGTTCTGCATATTCCTGCATTAGCCAGAAATCTAATTTTTGTAAGAAAGTTGGATGATGCAGGTGTAAAAATAGTGTTCGAGAAAGATACCTGCAAGATGGTTTAGGGAGCATTGGTATTGATGCGGGGAGTTTGGATTGGAACTCTGTACAAGCTGTGAGGTAGCACTATTATTGATGGGTGGAATAGTTCTATGGTTCCTGAAAGTGGAGCAAAAAATCTAATGGTCTCTAGAGAAAAGACCATGCTATGGCATCAAAGGCTTGGACATATTGGAGAGAAGGGCCTTCGAATACTTCATGGTAAGGGTATGGTAGAAGGTATGACTAAAAGCTCTCTGGATTTTGAATTTTGTGAAAAATGTGTATATGAGAAACAGAATCAGGTGAGTTTCCCCTCTGGTGGTAAGAGGGCAAAATAGATATTAGAGATTGTGCACAGTGATGTGTTTGGACCTGTGAAGTTTCCATCATTGGGTAGGTTTGTGTACTATGTATCATTTATAGATGACTTCTCAAGGAGGACATGGATATATTTCCTCAAGAAGAAATCTAAAATCTTTGACAGGTTTAAATAATTTAAGGCTCTAGTGGAAAACCAGACAGAGAAGAAGATAAAGATGATGAGGACAGATAACGGTGGAGAGTTTTGCAACAAATAATTTGAATAATTATGTAAGAAGCGTGGTATAGCACAACAAAAGACTACTCCATACACACCTGAGAAAAATGGCATTGCAGAAAGAATGAAGAAGATGTTGATGGAAAGGGCAGGAAGCATGCTTAGTGGTGTCAAATCAGGACAAGAATTCTGGGCAGAGGCGGTGGAGACTGAATGTTACCTGGTCAACAGGTCACCTTCATCAGTGTTGGAGGATAAGACTCCACAAAATGTATGGACTGGTAAGAAACCCTCTCTTTCACATCTGAGGGTATTTGGATGTGATGCATATGTACATGTTCCAAAGGAGAAAAGAAAAAAGTTGGATAGTAAATCTGAAAAGTGCATCTTTATTGGGAATAAGGATGGTTTAAAGGGTTATAAGATTTGGAACCCAGTAACAAGGAAGGTTGTGTACAGCCGAGATGTGGTGTTTAAAGAGGTGAAAGATGTTATTAAACATGAATTCCCATCAAAAGAACCTGAGAAGATAGAGTTTGAGCTAAAGGAGGAATAATCATAATCTACAACAGAAGAGGAATCAGAAGATGAAGAGCCACAAACTTTGGTTGTGAGAAGATCAGCTCGAGAAAGAAGGCAGCTAGAAAGGTATAGTCTATTTGCTTTCTGTTCAAATTTTGCTTTATCTATTACTAACAATGATCCCAGAACTGTGAAGGAAGCAGTAGACTCAGAGGATGGAAAACTCTAGAAAGAGGCCATGGTTGATGAAATGGCATCTTTGCACAACAATGAGGCTTGGGATCTGGTCAAGTTGCCGGCTATAAGGAAACCCATTGGCAGCAAATGGGTGTTCAAGAAGAAGACAAATGTAGAAGGAAAGGTGGAGAAATACAAAGCTTGATTGGTAGCAAAAGGTTATTCCCAGGTGCTAGGAATTGATTTTGGTGATATTTTTTCTCCTGTTGCCAAGGTAAGCTTCTATTATATTAGATTTTAATCTGTTGCTAACTCTGCTATTGATTTTGAGGTAGAACAGATGGATGTGAAGACAACATTTCTTCACGGGGATTTGGAAGAGGAAATCTACAAGAAGCAACCTGAAGGCTTTGCGGTGAAGGGTAAGAAAGAACTAGTATGCAAGTTAAAGAAGTCTCTGTATGGGTTAAAACAGTCACCAAGGATGTGGTATCAAAATTTGATACATTTATACGGGGACTTGGCTTCACCAGAAGCAAAGCAGATCACTATGTGTATTTTAAATTAATTGGTGACCGTGTTATTTATCTAGTCTTGTATGTGGATGATATTTTTCTGGTTGGAAATGACAAAGAAATTATCCAGGATTTGAAGACTCAATTGTCCTCCAAATTCAACATGAAAGATATTGGTGTTGCAAACTATATTTTGGGCTGGAAATTAAAAGAGATCAGACAAGGAGGAAGCTCTGGTTAAACTAGAGGAAGTATGTTGAGACAATACTGCAGAGGTTTAATATGCAGGATAGTAAACCAGGTGAAGGTTCCTATTCCTGTAGGTGTGAAGTTATCGACAGAACAGTGTCCCAAGACACAAGAAGAGGAAGAGGACATGTCCTGTGTTCCATATGCAAGTGCAGTCGGTAGCTTGATGTATGCAATGATCTGTACTAGACAGACATTGCACATGTAGTGGGAGTATTGAGCATCTTTATGTCAAAACTAGGGAAGGAGCACTAGACAACAATGAAGCGGGTTTTCAGGTATTTGTGTGGCACTAGTGATTATCGTTTGTGCTACCAAGGAAGACCAGTGTTGGATAGAGTGTTGGATATTCATGGCTTTGTTGATGCAGACTGGGCTAAATATCTGGATCAAAGAAGATCTACAAGTGTGTATGTGTTTAACCTATTTGGAGGGGCACTCAGTTGGATGAGTAAGAAACAATCTGTAGTGGCACTATCAACTACGGAGGCAGAATACATGACAATCACTCATGCAAGAAAGGAAGCAATTTGTTTGTATAGATTGTGTTCAAGTATGGGGTTAGTACAGGGAGCTATAAGAAGGGACTTTGACAGCCAAAGTGAAATTTTCTTGGAAAATAACCTTTCTTATCATTCAAAGACAAAGCACATTGATGTTCAGTATCAATTTGTGAGGGATATGATAGAAGAAAAAAAGGTGTTTCTGGTAAAGGTGGACAATTTGAAGAATATTGTAGATGCATTGACAAAATCTGTGAGCTCTGAGAAGTTCTCTTGGGGTAGAGAAACAATGGGCATTGCAAGGCTAGATAAATGACTAAGTTCTCTTATGGCCCCCTGTGGAAAGAAAACAACAAGTGAGAGAATGTTGGGTTATGTTATATTCTTGCCATGACTAGCTGCCCTAGTTAACCGAGGGGTCACAGGGGATTTGATGGGGGTGGGCAACGCTCCAGGGAAATTTTTTTGGGGACCCTATATTAGGTTGGGCAGACCTACCTATGGTTTTGTGCATGGCTTTCATACATGGTTTTGTACGCAATGGTTTTCGGTCCATGGTATTGGATGCTTCAGCATGTATAAATATGTATTGTAACATTGAAAGGAACATAATGAAAAATCAAGCTAGTAGTCCCGGTTTTGGGATCCGCGGGAAAATATTTGTGTATATGTGTTTTATTTGTTATGCTCTTGCATTGTTGATTTTCTGTGTTTTAGAATTCATATGAAGGTAATTTCTATACGGGGTTAAAACTTACAACTGTGAAAGTAGTTGCGCATCTAGAAACGTGCTTCACCAACCATGGCCTTATCAAACTCATTGTGTTGGATGATTTGAGCAGACAGGGCAAGAATTGGGAAGAATTCATGAGGAAGAAGCCCAAGACTACCCATAGGAGGCAAACCGAGACGTCTAAGGAAGCTCCAGAGGTGACAAAGGAGCAAAGCCATCCCTCAATAGTAAGGGTTAGCAAGAGGCCGATCGATAAACTAATTGGTGACAGACGAACAAAGCAGAGGATAAGGGTTAGCGAACACCCAGAGTCCCCATCCATGACAAAGAAGAACAAAGAAGCAGCAGAGTAGAAGGATGAGGAGCAGGATCAGCCAGAGGAACCTTCTTCACCTGGTAAGAGCGAAACCCAATCCTTGTTGTCAAAAATTGAAATTCTAGAGAAAGAAAATAGAGAACTAAGGGAATAGCTAGCAGAAGGAAAGGCAGAGCCAAGAGCCCCAAGGCTAGATACTTTGGCAAAGGCTGTGGATAGGGCTAGAAGGGGAGATGTCCTGGGTACTGTGTGTGTAACCTATGCTGAGAAGTTGGTGGCAGCAGAATTTGAAGTCTGTGCAATAGACACCACCTCGAGGGAGACTCAAACCAAAATCTGGGAAGCTGTTACACATGAATCCATTGAGGATGTTGTTGTTACACAAGAACCAGCAACCGAGACGGCATAATCCACAGGAATTGATCAGGTAATGGATACACAGGAGCCCTTGGCTGACACTGTTGTTTCATCGGAACTAGCAGTGGAGGAGGAATTCAGCCAAGGGAAGGAAGAGGAATCTAATATCCATGAGCCTACGACTAACACTGTTGTTAGAAAAGAACCAACAATGAAGACAGAAGCCGATCTGGAGAAAAATGATGTACAAAAGTCTATGGATAACACTACTGCTACACAAGAACCAACAGTGAAAATGGAAGTTGACCAGGAAGATAAAGAAACTTTGACAAAATCCACTGACGAAGTTATTGTTACACAAGAACCAGCAACCGAGGTGGAATAGTTTCACCCTCAGAAGGCTGTTACACCCTCAAATTATAGTGCATGCGAAAGAACATCGGGTCCTGATGAAGGATGGTGAGAGGATGTTGTTGTTGCCAGAGTTGCAAAAATGGAAGTAGATGGCGCTCTCTCTACAAGAGGGAGTGATCTCACTCAAAGTACATAAAAGAATGATGGACTCCTTGAGAGAAAAATGGCTAAAAGAAGAAGGGGAAAGAGAAGAGGAAGCACAGAGGCACAAAGAAGTTATAAAGGAGAAGGATGAACATATGTATCAGCTGAATTGATAGGTCTTGGACCTGATGGATGATAAGACCAAACTCTGTGACCTTGCTCTAAAACTTCTAGCATGCAGGGAGTCGTCCTCGTCATACCCAGTGTTCCTTTGGGAAAGTTATTACTTATTTCAATTAAAGTTAGTATTTGAAAGTAGGTCTTATATGGGTTCTTCAACCCATACTTTTTTGGAATTTTTTCGCTCTTGTGACTTTGATGACTAGAACTTGTTGTGCGAGCTGTTCTTGCACAATATCATGTGTGAATATGTTAGCACGAAGATGGTGGCGAGTGTCCTCTCCTACATGGGGGATTTACAGTTACAGACCTTCTTTTCATTCATGAGGAATCAGATTGAGAGGCACCTGGCCAAGAAATCAGCAGAAGCCAACGAGGAGAGAACAACATTGTGGGTCAGAGATGAACCAGGGATGGCTTACGAACTCAGGTGTGAGTTTAAACTATTCCTGAGCACTCCAGAAATCAGAGAACAATCGGCCGCCTATAGAAAAAGGATCGTGAGGATCTACCTCAACCTGTATACAAAGATGAAAAGTTGAGCATTAGCAGGATGTCTCAAGCGCACTGAGCCCTGTAGCGTTAAAATACAAGAAGGGGATCCTTTCGAGTATAAGAACCTTTTGGCTGCTGTTACACAGGTGTCGGAATATGATCGGATTGTACAGACACTGGGGGCATTCTAGATTAGCCTCATATTCAAATTTCCTTTGATATGGTTTCCAGTGGAGGAGTATTAGCTGGATTACTGCCTATGTGACTACGAAGAGGAATCTTGGCCATGTCAATTGATATCCATTCAAGGGTTCAGAGCTCTAGGAAAAGACACTGTTGGTGCCTACAATTTCACAGATTTGCATCGGAGGTACAATAGAAGGAGCTGAGACTCTGCATGGGGACATACAATTGCTTAATTTGGGGGGAGATGTTGTGTGTGGTTTTTTACCTATTTTCTGCACATTCTTTCCCCAGTTTTGACCTTTTTATCCTCCAAGCCTATGACTTTACATGATCCATTTCCCTGTTTTCTGACCTTTTAAAACCATTCTACTATCATGTTACTTTGCTATATTTTACCAAATAATACAAGGCTTTATTCCTTTTTTCGGCTAACTAGGAGAGTATTGAAGAAGTATTTTGGGAAGATCTTCCCTTTAGGTGATGGCTTGCAAGAACAAAGCTATGAAGTAGACAGGTAGCGTGGATTAACTGCAGAAAAAGGTAGAACGGTTCGCTGTTACACCCTGGATGCTGTTATAGGTTGTTGTTACACATTGGATGTTGTTACATGATGCTTTTACACTACGCGATGATACAAGAGTCTGCCGTCACACCAAAAGTGATGTCGCTAGTGATGTCGTGTCATCTCGAACCACCATTCACTCAATGCTATTGTGCCGAAGCTGGGAAATGTGGGTACTATTCCACAAAACGACTATTGGCAGTAAGGATTGTTTATTTTGGAAGCAACAAGACCCCAAGCGATTGCAATCATAACTGATGTATATTTGTATTTAGCAATAGGTTGTAACTACTTTTATTTTTTATCAGCATGAGAAATGTGAGATTCTCATGACTGATCTATTTCTAATTTCGGGTTGTAATAACTATAAAGGAAATCAATTTTTCATGTACAAGGACACGTCACATAGAAAAGTACTATTACTCTGCTTCTGTAATTCTGAGTTTATTTTTAATATTAATTAGCACGGTTATGTTGTTATTGTTCTTTAGCTGATTTGTTAATCAATTTTGTGTTATTCATGCACCCTGTTGAGGAGGAAGGGCCCTCCTCTTTGGAAGGGATTACAGCGATAGAGGTAGTGTACATTCTAGTTTAGCTAATTAATTTATGGTTTCTCGTTGTTGTTGTACAAATCATGGATTACATTCGTTGTTGTTTCCATTTATATTATGCTGTTACACTGAGTTAATCAACAAAATGGTAGTAACTAGCTGAAGTAGATATTAGTTCCTGTGTGGCGCACCTTTATTTTGATAGCTGCGAAGTGTGATTGAATTTTGTAGAGTGTTTTTATGTCTACATTCATGGTTTGATTAAGAAATTTAGATCAGCAACATCTTTTACTGTTTTCTACATTTCCTTATTCTTGGCTGGAGTGTATTGGCGTAGACAGTGCGAACTCCATTGAAACAGCAAGGCCTACCCTGGGTTGACAATTAAATGTTGCAATCTTAGTCAATTAAGATTGATTAAACAACACTACAAGTAATCTAAAATTTTGTTGAGGATCAGTCGAGATCCAGTGCCAGAAGTCGTAGTGTGAGTCCAAAAGGCCAGGGAGTTGAGTTTTTAGTGGACAGAAGATTAGAAGGAGAGGGTGAAACATTCCCTTGAGTTGTGATGCAGTGACTACATGAGCCCATGTAGAGACTGTGCAGAGATAGTGTAGGGAAGCTCATCTAGAGCCCGGATCAGTGTCAGATCTCCAGTGACACTGTGAGATATTTTCTCACTACCTCTTTGCCAGCTTATTCTCTGTATCAGATAGCCAGTTTGGGCATCCAATGATTTTTACTAAGAAAACTACTGCTTACTAATTAAAACCCTTAGCTATTGGACCGATTTTCCCAAGTTGGGTTTTTCCGGGGACTTTAGTCCAAAAATAACTGTGTATATGTGTGTGTACATCTATCCTTTTAGTGTTTTTATTTCTTCCATGGTATTTATTTTGTAAAGGCTACAATGTATGTATTTCGATATTTGCCGTAGAAAACTACAAGTAATTTGTTTAAAGTAATTTAACAAATTGGAGAAATATCATCAGTTGTTGCAGTAAGATTCGGGGTCACCGAATTTTCACAACCGTCGACTTCAAGAAATAATCCTTGAGACAATGTCAACTGTCGACTTCAAGAAATAATCCTTGAGACAATGTCACAACTTTCATGGCCTTCGGTTTGAGATGTGGAGAAACAGGCTTCGCCCCACATCCAAATTATTGCTTAGACGTCTTATCGCAGCTCACAGCCCGATCCAAAGAGAGAGATCGAGTGTAATTTTCCTTCTCCTGGATTGTAACATCTATCAAAATTGTAGCATTAGGAGAGGATGGCAAGATCATAATGTCATCCATTTGAGTCGGCCAATCAAATATGGAGTCAAGGTCTAGCTAGACCAATCATAGATCGGTCAAAAGTACAGGTAGATTAGTCACCCAATTGAGTTGGCCAAGATGATTCGGAAAGGGGACCCGCCCTCCAGAGTGGATTTGGCCCACCCAAAGGCACCTCAACATCTAGTCATGATCCAATGACCTATTAGGATCGTGACCACTTGTTAATGGTCAAATAGGAAAGGACTAAGTGTGATTCCAAATACATTTAAAGAGGTATGTCAGAGTATCTTTTTATGCAGTTGGTTTGTCCAGTAGATTGTAGTCTTGGTGTCTATCCGGTTGCTTAATTGGATCACAATCTGTCATCTAAAATCCCCCCAATATAAATGCTGACAGGTGTCTAGGAGAAGTATGCCTACATAAAGCCTAAACTGAATTCAAATTTTGAACTCGCCCATTTTTGGCCACTACTTATACTCCCTCTAAAGACAAATGTCAAAAAATGGAAGGCCTAAAAGGACAATCAAATCCCAATGAGAGAACGTGCACAACCATAAGTGAAGATTGCACAACATTCCACGATGTCATTGGAAAATCCCCTATACCATTTGCTCCAATGCAAGGTGGATACATATGGGGGAGAATCTGCAAAAATCTAAGATTGTCACACCATAACTACATTGGCAAACAAAGGCACCAACCACCATCTACCCAATTAATGAAATCTTGTTGCCTGTTTGAGATTTATGGCGCACTCCAAGACGTTGTGAAGCAGCATCGGTCGAGGATTTAAACTTCAGGATGTAAAACAAAGTCTCTGAAGTGTTGTACGCTTCAAGACTTAATAACCTTCCATGGGATTTTCAGCACACCAAGAGCAGAAATGACACCAATTGAGATTAATCCATATCCAACAAAAACAACAGTTCCAACCAATGCATTCTTTTAAGATTTTTTCTTGATTGTTTGGCAACTCTGCCCCCCAAGTGCAAAACATTTTATCTCCACTGCCACCTTTTATGTGTTATGAATCTCATTTGGATTTCCTGCATGCGTGCATCTTATGTGTTTTGTATGATTCTACGATTGTCATTGTAAGAATTACGATTACTACAATAATAGTTCCAACAATCGTTAGACAGTCTATGATTTGGCAGTAATAAAACTCCAATGGCATGTCTTGAAGCTCATGCACCCTTGGATCAGTCCCGTTTATCCCTTATTAATCCAGGGACATTGAGAGGAGGAAAAGAAAGAAAATTACAAAGAGAGAAATTACCAATCAAATATCTTGGCTACTATCTGGTATTGTAGCTTTCATAGAGCTTTAGAACTTTTTATTGATAGAAAATAGCCTGGATAGAGAGCGATTCGTATCACATCATTACCCATATGTTGGACTAAACCATTAGTTGTTTCTTTCTACCAGTGAAAACCATATTTTGAAGTATAACGTGAAATTCAAGGTTCAAATCCTTCATGGATCTAATCAACAAAAAAATAAAATAATAATTTGAGTAATTCTATTTTTATTAATAAGCTTACAAATAATTTATCTCGGGATAATAATGATTCATAATTGAAACCCCACTATTTCAAAACATAAGTTTATAAGCCTATAAAACTTAATAAATTTAATAATAACATATAATTAAAAACAAAAAAAAAAAATAAATCAAAAGTGATATATAAAATATAATATATATATATATATATATTATATATATAATATTAAACAAGATACTAATGAAACATCCCAGCAAGGAGATGCTGATACTTTAGAGAGTTTTAAAATGAAGGACATGATTAAAGAACTAGAAGAAAAAGTTAATAGCCGCCTTACCCTAAATAATGTGGTAGATAAATTAGATATCAAACCAATTAAAGATTAAATGAAAAAATTAATAGAATTAGACCATAAGCGTAACAAAAGGGCCTTGAACCTTATAATCTTCGGTTTAAAAGAGGAGGTAGATGAGGATACTTTAGCCATAGCCCAGACAGAATTACATAATAGATTAAAAATTGAAACAACGTGTCTCTCAGAAACAACAAGGTTGGGGAAATTAACTAAGAATAAAGGAAGACTTATCCGAATAAAGGTGAGCTCTACTGATCATAAGTATGACATACTTAGTAAAACCTCAAGTTTAAAAGGAACGGGAATATTTATAAATGAAGATCTCATTCAAGAAGATCAAGAAGAATTAAGAAAGGAGGTTCAAAAGGTAAAAGAAGCTAGGAAGGAAGGAAAAGGGGAAATAATCAGAAATAGAAAAGCCTTTATCTGAGATAGAAACCAAAAAGATAGTAATAAATAGCAATTCAACATGCTCCAAATTCTTTCTTGGAACTGGTGAGGTTTTCCATGGAACAAAGGCCCCAAGCTAAGTTGGATCTCAAATGATATTGATATTTTTTTGCTTGTTGAAACTTGGGAGCACGAAGAATCTAAGGTCCCTAACATAGATGGCTTTATGCTATGGTCTACCTAGAACAAGCGATCCTCCCGTAGAGGCATTGGGGGAATAGCTTGTTACATTAAGAAGAACATCTCACCCCATGCTAGGATTTATGAAAACGACCCTTACAACCAATATAGTTGGATAGAGATCACTGACATTAATAATAAAAATACCTACATAGAAATATGTTATTTTCCCCCCATCAATTCTAACTTCTATAAGTAGAAGAATCTAGATAAAAATAGTCCTTACAGTGGTTTAGAGAATGATATTTCTAGCCTAAGGAATGAAGGTAATATCCTTTTAATAGGTGACTTTAATGCTCGAACTTCAAGCAACCAAGCTATTATTCTAAGCAATCATTCCAACCCTAATCCTCTTTGGTTAGACGAAGACCCTACTCTGGCTAGTAGGTACAAAAGGAGCTCTGAAGACCTCGGGGAGAATTTGTTTGGGTTGGAGCTAGTCAAGCTCTGTAGTACTTAGGATCTCATAATTTGCAACGGCCTAAAGAAGTGGTCCAATTCTAGTCAGATGACCTACATCCATGGGCTTAGTAGCAATGTGGTAGACTATGTTATTTCCGATCTCCATTTATACAACGGAATAATAAATTTTGACATCTTAAACAACCACGAGCCTGACTCTGATCATAGGCTTTTACTTGTAACTCTCAATTTTGTGATGCATAGAGATCCCATAGAAAATAATCTTTATAGCCAAAAGAACCTAATATTTGATAGAAATAAAAATGATCTCTTTCTAAATGAATTAAAAAACTAATTTTCTTCCTTTATCTAGTATAGACAACATAGAATACCTCTATCATAATTTTACTACAACCCTCTCATATTCTATTAACAAGTTCTCAATTGAAGTTT
>APFE031287587.1:0-17757 GCA_000404065.3 Pinus taeda | reverse complement strand
ATGTGAAAAAAAAAGTGTTGCTTACTTGAATGATTATAATGGGCAATGTACACAAAGTAGGTGAGAAGTCGTATCTTTGGAAAAGGACCATGAATTATCATTATTACATATTAACGATTACATTATATTTTAGGAATAAAAATGCGAGAAAAAAATAAAAATTACAACATAACAACAACATTATTTTACCGTGGAAAACCTAAATAGGAAAACACCAACATCAATAGATATATTAAAATCCTTAACCATATATGGCCAAGTGATCCCTCACTACTCACCTCCATGCCTTATTACAATGGTGTATCTAAACCCTATCAAAGGCTTGAAAATATCAAAATCCACAGGCACAAAATCATGGGCTACCAAAAAGCATGGGCCCAAAAGCCACCACTATTGAGTTAATAATGAATCATTTACCAAGTCAAGGTTAACCTAGTGTTCCCCCATTTGAACTTGACTTCAACTAATTATCTAGGTCCTACCCCTCTCAAAATTTATAGCCAAGGTATTTAGGAATCTACCATCTACCCCTATCACTTAGGTTTACCTCCAAACTTTATTTATAATTTACCAGGGGTATGCATGCCTTGTTGGTTCTTACAATCATATGCCCATTTATACATGATCACAAAAAAACCATCTCCATTATAATTATTTTTTTAAAGTGTTGTCATTGCCTTCAATACTCCCTAGGAATATATTCACCATGTCCATTACTTATTTTACTAGTGCTTCTCTCACTACTGCTTGATAAAGTCTCGCAACCTCCTCCAACAACCCATTGTGTGAATACATTGCAAACATAATAGTCCACGATACATCATTTCATTGAGGCATTCCGTCAAACACTTTGTGGGTGTCCTCCAAGTGTTGAGGAGCGAGGGGAACTTGAGAACAAATACTAGATAATAAAATATAAAATAAATGAACAAAAGAGAAACAATATGCCAAGATGATGGGTGGTGTCTAAAGACACCATTAGAACATGTAAGCACAACACATGTTGATCGGAAAATCACAATGCATGACAATGAAACAATAATTCATGATGGTTAAGGTGATGCATATTCGACCCATATGGTCCTTTCTTTATAGTCTCTGAATTTAACCATGTTCCCTTAATTGTAGAATATTCAATCCATAAACAAGTGTCAACCATTCCAACCATTTCAATGAAATCCATGTTGTTTTGTCCACTAGTTTACTATTCTAGTCAGCTAATTCATTATTATTTCTTGTTGGCTAGTCAACTATTCAATTCAACCTCATATTTTAGTTGATTCCTTCAACCATGAAGTCGATGATCCTGTTATTTAACCATTTGATTGACTATTTACTAGTCATTTAGTTTGACCAACCCTTGACTACTCAATTAACTACTCCATTAGTCAACCACTCATCTGACTATTGATGGTTAGTCAATCATTTGACTTACTGTGTCTAAAATATCTAAAGGTGTGATTGACCAACATAACCTTAGGTTCCAACACCCTCCTCCCCTCCGCCCACCATTAGCACATGTTATAGTGGTTCAAGAGGTGAAATTACATCTATACGACCAACCCCCAAAATAGTTGCAGGTTCATGAAGCCCAAACATACCACATAGTTTAACAAACTTGGATTCAGCTAATGGCTTCATAAAGATATCAACAAACTAATCATCGTTTCTATAATATAGAATAGCGATAATCTTCTTTTGGACCAATTTTCAAAGATAATGGACATGAAGTTCAACTTTCTTCATCTCATTGTGTGGAACAAGAATGTCAACAACTTGAATTGCACTTTGATTGTCACAAATGATAGTATGAGGCCTTAACAAGAAACTCAAGCTCTCCCAAGTTGGTGAACCCAAAATACATCTATCCATTCATTAATAGCTCCATGATATTCTACTTTAACACTCAAAAGAAAGACTACATGTTGTTTCTTGCATGACCAAATCACGGGTCTAGTGATAAAGAGAAACACATAGCCAAAAGTGGATTTTTGTCATCCCTGCCCAGACTGAATCGATGAAGCCAACCAACAAATCTGAACTTTAATTATATTTGCTGCCAAAATGAGAGGTACCTTTAATGTAGAGAACAATTCACTTTAGTACTTAAATACAATTACTCTTTCACATATCTTGCATAAACTGAAAAGACACACTAATAACAAAGGAAATATCAGGTCAAATATGAATTAAATAAATTAGGTTATTGACCAATTATTGATAAAGGGTAGCATCAATTTTCAAAGTTGGGCACTCTTTAGTCAACTTGATAACCAACTGAAAATGTGTAGCACATTGATTGCAATCATCCATCTTAATTCATTTCAATAAGTCCAATACATATTTAGATTTAGATATAAAGAGATAATCATGCAAAGGAAAGACTTGAAGACCAATAAATAAATGTAGAAGACCAAGGTTAGTCATCTCAAAGGTGTCAACAAGTCGACTCATCAATCTAAGAACTTGATTAATGTTACTGCTAGTTTTAACCAAATCATTAAAATAGACAATAACAATTAAGTTATCACCATTAATGTGTAATACATAAAGACTTTAATCAAATTCATGACGTTTGAACCCAATATTGAAAAATAACCCGTCAATATTAGCATACCAAGCCAAGGGTTCCTGCTTCAAACCATATGACAATTTCTATAATCGAACAAAAAATTATAGAATTTATCACAAAAATGGGTATTTTCTCCATGTATATTTCTTCAAGTAATTCACCATGAAGGAAGGAACTCTTAACATCCATTTGATGATTTTTTCATCCAAAATGAGTAGCAAGGGAAAATATGAGTCAAATAAAATCTATCTTTGCAACAAGGCCAAAGGTTTTGATGTAGTTGACAACTTTTTGTTGTGAAAACCCTTTTGTGACTAAATGAGTCTTATTACGCTAAATAGAACATTCAAAAGTGAATTTGGTCTTATATACCCATCGACACTTCACAATGTTCTTGCCCTGTGGTCAACGAACTAAGTCTCAAGTGTTTTTCTTCAAAAGAGAGTATTTCTCGGCCTACATAGTATATTTGTATTCAAGTTGTCCTTGTGGATCATCATAGGATTCTAGATCAAAAAATTCATGAACATAAACCATCAATGCAATACTAGCATGTTGCTTAGCACTGCAAGTTTGTTGACCTAAGGAAACATTATCAACATTACATTCAAAGGCTTCAATCATTTTAGCATCCCATTGAGGTAAACACATTGTCAGGGAATGGATATGAGCTTCATAAAATTCAACCAGGAAAGGTTACAATTTCAAATAGAGATGACTGACCATTGGTTGAATCAAAGCCAACAATTGAGGGAGCAATTGAAATACTAAAAAAGGGAGCAGCTAATCCATTGTCTTAAATAATTATATCAAAAGAATTGTTGTTCAACATTTTAAGAGAAATCAACAACTTCATCCCATAAGACTTATCATAAAAAATTGCATTCCTTCTTATAATTATTTTCTATTTGATAAACTCAAACAATTGATAATCTTTCAACTATTCAAAGTATCCCATTATAATGCGAGCATAACTCTTTGCATCTAATTTCTTTTTGGAATCACCAGAAATATGCGACCAAATAATGGATCTAAAAAAACAGAGGTGACCAACTGAGATATTCTTACCACACCAACATTAAATTGGAATCGTAGAATTGGCAGCTCAATTGAAACAAAATTTAGAAGATAATTAGCACAGTAAATAACTTCAGCCCAAAAAATTGTTAGTAAATCCTTTGCATGTAAGAGACAATGGGCCAATTCAACCAACATTCAATTCTTACATTCTACCACACTATTCTGTTTATGAATATGGGGGACCGACCTTAACTAGGAGATACCTAACTAAACAAGGCATTCCTTAAACTCTTGATTCACACATTCTCCTCCATTAAAATAAAAAATATTTAATAGGTTCACTGCATTGTTTTTCAACCATTGTCCTGAATTCTTTGAATTTTTCAATGACATGACCCATATTATTTAAGAAATAGACCTAAGTAAATCTTGAGAAGTCATAAATAAAGATCAAAATATACTTCACACCTTCCAACAAAGGATTATCAATGCAAAAAAGGTCATTGTGAATTAGCTCTAGTGGCTTTTGTACACACCATGCTTTGCTAGTCTCAAAGGGTTCTTAATGATGCTTTCCTAGGACACATTCCTTATAGAATCTATTAGGTGGAAGAACTTTCGTAGACCAACAACCATATTATGTGTTTCCATTATCTTAAGACTTCAAAAATTTAGATGTTTGATTTGTTCATGATAGATTTTGCTCCAATCATCGATTTGTGCAATGAGAGTAGTTGGTTCGGAATTTGGTTAGAATAAGTCATGGAACTTATATAGTTAATTTTTTGAGTTGAGAATTCCTTTGGCGAGAATCAACTTGTCTTCTTCATATTTTAAATAACGAACTGATTCGGCTAAAATTCAATAGTTTTACCATTCTATGTCAATTGAGAAATCAACAACAAATTTTCAAATTAAATAGGCACGTGTTAAACATTTACAATTTTTCCATGTTGATAAGGTGCACACCATGACTATAAATGTTAAGAGTAAAATCATTTGCTAAGAAAACATTTTTCTCAACAACCATATCCAAGGGGGGAAACAAAGAAGCATCATTTTTCTTGTGATGAGTGCAACCATAATTGACAATCCATTCATTCTATGTGGTGTGAGCATGAAATGCTTGAGTTACAACAAAGAGTGAAATTGTTGACCAACCGACTAGTCGATATTTCAATTGACATGTTTTCTTCAAGAATCTTAGTCTTATATTCCAAATCACCACTCTTCTTCCAACAGGTTTTCTCCATAGGTCATGTCTTGCCACAGTAGTGACATGTCTTCTTCTTTTGATTTTTCTTGTTTGATTTAGATCCATCACATTTCCCTTTAGCTTTCTAATTGAGACACTCCTGTCGATTTCCATTCTCCTTCTATATAAACTTTCACTTTCCCTTGAGCTAGTGATCTTGGTTTTTACTACCAACATTCCCTTCATCGATCAACCTATGTTGGTCTTTGATAGGGGAGAAATGAACAATGTAGCCAACAGTCAACGATTAGTGAAGTAACTGACTAGTGGATAGTTAATCAAATGGCAGACTAGTAGGATTGTTGACTAAGTGGTCAGAGGAATCAAATGAACAATAGGTTTAACTCAACCAGTTGACTAGCCAATGAGAAATGATTCAACTAGGATAGTCAACCTAATGATGAAATAGTGTGGATTTCATGGAAACAGATGGAACAACTAACATTATTCAATCCTTCAACTTGATATCTCTAGAAGCTCCAGAGATGTGATGAACGAGCATAAACTTAGGTTCCAACACCAATTTTCTAACCTTGGCATACATATCCTAAGGGAACTCTCCACAAATATGTTCGAGTTAATTCCACTCCTACATAGTAGCAACCATGGTCTTGGATTTATGAGTTTAGATCAACATGCAATGACATATCCATGTTTGATCCTTACATCAGCTCAATTTTTTCTCTAATACCATTTGTTAGGAATAAAAATGCAAAAAAAAAAAAAAATTATAACAAAGCAACAACACTATTTTACCTTGGAAAACACAAACTAGGAAAATCCAACATCAATAGATCTATTATTATCCTTAACCAAATATTTCCAAGTGAATCTTCATTGCTCACTTCTAGGCCCCATTACAATGGATTATCCCAAAACTATTTAAAATATTCATTACATCAAAATCCATGGATTTCCAAAAACCATGGGCCCTAAAACCACCATTGTTGACCAAACAATGACTCATTTACTGAGTCAACATTATAATTTTCCTATGGATACAATTACAATTTTATTTATCACATAATAATTACTATATTATAATCCTATCAGCATATACCCTAGCTATATTACAACTCTTCCCCCCTTAAAAATGTTGTCCTCACGGCAAAGAAAACAACATCCAAAAGAATGAACCATCTTCTTGTAACTTTCACCTATTTGATAAGGTTGAGGACACAAGTCGATATGATGTGTTAATTCTAACAAATATTGTTGCATCATAAGTGATCAATCAAACTGACGTGGATTCTATCTACAACTATCTAATCCTAAGATTTTGGATTAGTTCTTCTTTGTCGATTTTGAGGCACATAAATATTTGGATACTTTTATATGTAAGTGCAAAATTTATTCTGGTTAGAACCTTGGGATATTGGTCTATTTATTTGTATGCACTACATCTTCTATGATTTGAGTGTTGATATTGTTATGCCCCTATACCAATAGGTGTCATATATCATGATTGAATTGACGAGTTATGTAATATGTTCATACCTTTACTTGTTGCAAAGGTTTTCCATATTTGTGAAAAATAAAAATATTTAAAAAATATAAAGAGGGTATACCCTAAAAGAAAAATCAAAGGGTAAAAATAATAAAAGATGGTCAAAAAAATGAAAGAAAATGAACCCCAACAAAAGAAAGACCAGGAAAGTGTGCAAGTCTAAATGCCACTACTTTTTCACTTTTGTATAATAAACAATTCTGTGCAGCTTGTCACTTATGCCACAAGTCATGAATAGTCAAATAGTTTAAACTTGACTAGTTCATATTCTAATTTCATGTTGTAGAAATAGAGGATAAAGATCTGACCAAACAGTGTAATCTTGGCAGATAAGTAGATAGGTAGCGTGAATAAAAAGAGCTCAACAGTTTAATTTGAGCCCTTAGATGTAATAAGTTTAAACTTAGATAGGCATTACCATGTAAAAGAAAAGAAAGTTTGATAAGGGTTTTCTAATCTAAGTGCACCCTAATAAAGAAGTAAAAATGTTAGGTTAAGTAGAGAGGGTAGGTAGATGATGGTTGCAGAATAAACATATGATGAATGATAAGTGTAAATGTTTAGATATTTCACTTTCATCACTGAGCAAAGACAAGTATCACATGGAAAAGTACATTAACATTCAAAGTCAAAATAATTAACTCCCCTACTCATTTCCCCTAATTTTTCACTAATTTCTCCTAAGTGCCAAGGTATCTATCAAATTAGAGGGGCTCAGAGCATTTCTCTGACTTCTGGAGGGACCGAACACTTGGCCCAATAATTTATAATGCCTAAGTACTTAAGTCTATTCATCAAATATCACACCCCTTCATAAATCATTTATTCCCTTGATAAGTTTTTCCTAAGTAAAATCCTATTTTACTTAGATAAATTAAAATACTTTACATAAAGACCCTCATTACTCACTTAGCCTAAGTTTAAATATATGCATGAAAATGTTTAGACTTAGCGCTTTTTCCATTCAATGTCATATTAACTACTAACTCATATTATTATATAGTTCCCCTATAAAGATTTCCCGTCCCCGTATTACTTTAACTATGTAAAAACCCTGAAATATTATGTATCCCGCCCCTTGGTTAACTATAACCATAATGCACTTTTAATTGGGATTAATTAGTTAATCTGTAACTAATTAAGAACCCTGACCCCCGCTACATTAAAAAGGATTAATTAACCCTCACAGGTTAATTAATAACTTAAATGAACAATCTCGCTGCTCCCAATATACTTAAAAAACTCTTAATTATGTCGAGCCCGCCCTCATTAAACACCTGCCACTTCACCTCCCCGATAGCCATCTAATCAAGCCTCCCAAATCTGACGACTTATCGTGCATATCGCACAGCCCTCCTCGACCGAATGTTAGCATGTGATCGCGAAGCGGTTTTGTGAACAGTGCCCTCGCCACGCGTCACTCATCCTATGGTATCATGCGGATGAGCCCAAATACACCCCCCGCCCCCCCCTCCCCTCCATAAGCGGTGCGATAAAAAATGCTTACTGCCTTCCACTAAACGAAAAAAACATCACGTCGTTTGCCCGCTGACGCCACCTGTCCAAATCCTGAAACCCGCCAAATTCTTGACTTTGTATAAAAAACAAAAGAAATCATTTCGTCGTTCTATTTTGCGAACCTGTACATCCATGCAAACTTAACGACGAGGTCAACCAGCTTGTGCTCCCAGCCACCAACCAACTTCAAAATTTGTAGTCAACGCCACTCAGAGTCCTCCATTCACACTCAATGTACTTGCATTCTGTTTCTCGTCCCTAAAAGCATGTATTGACCAAATACCCGTCAAGAAACCCTTTGAATACTTGCTTTCACTGCAAATTTAATTGAAAAGAATCCCAACTCACCATAATTCAGTTACCATACTTGAAATTCAAGTTCCCAGACCTGCTATTTCATCATTTTCACTTAAAAAACCTCAGTTTCCTTTCTAAATCCACAAGAAACAGTATGGAAACTCTGGTAGCCCTAAATATTGCACCCATTACCACCCCTCACCATGATTTAGACTATCTGCTCCCGGCAAATAAGAATTTTCAAATAAAAGACCTAATCAATTATAAAGACCATCTGAAAGTCTTTTGCCAATGCCGGGATAATCACTTGAATGGCTATGACGCCATAGGATTATGGGAATCCAATCTCCCAATGTACTTTCTCCCCTATGTGCACATTTTTCCTGATATTATCCGACAATGCCATGCAAATTATGACCCAAACCACAAAGCAGTGATGTCTCCCAATCAAATAGTCCTGTTCACAAGAACTGCTGACTCAATTAATGAGATGCTGCAACTTCATCTTAGTCAAGCCCTCACCCGCATTTCCCTTGGAAATTTGCTTGAGAAATCAACTAAATTATCCAAATCTGAACTCAATCGCCTCTTCCAGACTTTCATATTAAAAGAGCATCAACCTAAAGATCCCCCTCCTTATATGTCAATTTTCTTCACAGATACAGGCAAAATCATAGTTGATATGATATCTGCAGTTATGGGATTCAACACTAGTGAATATGTAGATGAATTGACCCTAGTGTTGATGTCTATCTTTACCACTGGCCAGCCCACTGCTATCAAATACGATTATGCTTCATTTATTGCTGAGAAAATTCATGACCAGTTCATGAGTCTGGAGAATGAAAAGGTATTCAAGTATTCCACCTTCATTTATTACCTCATCCTTTACTATCAGTCTGATAAGTTTCCATTTTCTGTCAAGAAACTTGATACAAAGGGTAATCCAAGGTTTGTCATCTTTTGGACTTATATCTTCCATGAATATTTTTCTTGCCCTTATTCGTATAGTGAGTTCATTGACCAGTTTGTCCACCCAGCTATCACCTTGCTGACAGGAAATCCTACTCCTAGGATTAATGATGAAATCAAAAGGATCCTTCAACTGTCAAAACAGTACAAGGTAGGTGACTGGTACTTGTACCAGAATCACACAAAGATCAGGACATATGGGTGTGAGCTTCGCCCATTCAAACTACCTAAATATGTTCCAATGAGGTTGTTTGCATTGGAGTATTATAGATAGATGATAAACTCAGATCTGATTCATTTTACTAAGGCCAAGAAGAAAGCACAACTGAGGATCAAGGATCACTTAGGCCCATTTGTCTGCAACAATAGGGAAGCATGGAAAACAATAGAACAAATTCTAGAAGACCACATGAAATTAAACAAAAGTTTTAGTTGGACTCCATATGACCCCCACAGTTTCATCTATGATAGAAGAATGAAAAATAGACTATCACCATATTTTCATCACAAAATTCCAGAGATTGAGCAATATGCTAACATGGATGAATGGAGGGAAGGGACTCTGGTAGAAATCTATAGTAATCAGGTCAATGTAGAAAATGTAATGAAAGATCTGGAAAAGACACTTGACCTAGATTCTTTTGGACAGGTGCAATTTGAGACTTCTCAAAAGCCAGCATCAGGGACTAGTGTCTCAACAATTGATACCTCACAAAGGCACTAACAGGAGACTAGTGCACCACTTGTAGAGACATCACAAGGAAGAGAACAAGAGACCAACACTCCAGCAACATGGCAATCAAGCATGTGAAAGCAGCCTCAAACCTCTCAAGAAAAGGCTCAAACATAGGCCCACCGAACTCAAGTCAACATGGGAGACCCCCCAATTTCGAAAACTCCTCTGAATGAGGAAAAGAGCTTAAAGAGAGACAGGGAAGTAGCTACCCCTACCAGTGGTCCATCAGAATAGCTTGGTGCTAAGAGGCACCAGCTAAACCCCGATTCAGAGGAGGAATTTTTTGAAGAAACTACAAAGAGTCAGAGGAAAGAAGGTGCAAACAGTCAGCATACTTTCCCAGCAGGTGGGACACCTTCCAGCTCACAAAGATAGGAGCTGGAAAGACAATAAAGTGCTAAAATATCATCCTTAAAGCCTTCAGGTAATAAGAACCTAGACATTAAAGAGAAATTTAAAGAAATAAAGGGCAGAAATGAACCACTACAGATCCAAGTCTATAATTAGTATTTAAAAATGGCTCCCACTAATCAGAATAGGTTGATGTCAGCCTATGACATCAAGGAAGGAAAAATGCAAATGAGATTTTTCAAGCCCAAAGTACAACAGTCTCGGTCAATCGCAGACTACCTCAAAATTGATTTTGAGGTCATGGCCAAGGACATTCACCCCCAAAATCAGATTGAATTACATAAGCATACATGGGAAATGGTGTATTCTAAATTGACCAGTAAAGCTATGATGGCTCAAATATTGGAGAATTCATTAAATAACACAACTGCTCAGTTACAGCTAGAAAGAGCCTCCTCACAGGCTAAATACAATAGAATCAAATCGCTGGAGGAGTTGGTTATTGGATTGGGTCACAACCCAAAAGATGTAAAAACTGTAGAGGCCTTGATAAAGAAGAAAGATGAAGACATAGCTGCCTTGAGAAAGCAGCTAAAGTTGCCTCCATCAAGGCATCCACAAACTGCTGAAGTCATTCAAAAGAAGTCTAAAGAAGAGCTTATGGACTTAGTCCTCAAGCTAATGATTAGTTGAAGGAAATTGAACATGAATTAGAAAAATCACTAAAGAGAAAGCAAGGTGAGTTGACCTCTCAACCTTAAAACATGATACCAGTGGTCTCCACAGTAGTCCCATCAACACTTGCAACAACTCTAGCACCAAATGTCCCCTTGGTCACTGCAAAGACATTTACAAGTACAAGCACAGGTACAGCACAAGCAAGAACTTCAGGTTTGAGTACAGAAGAATTAATCAAATCCATGGAGGAGATGAAACTCCAAGTCTTTGAATTACAGAAGGTAAAGGAAAAATTTGTTACCTTAAAACAGAAATATGATGTTTCAAAAATTAATTTTGTTGAAGAGGTGAAGAAGAATAAAGGCTTAGCTCAGCAAGTAAAAACATTGGAAAAAGACCTCACTTTTGAAGATCCTTTAACATATATAAGAAAAATTCTATGGACCTACATCACTCAGTCAATAAATGATGCTTGGTCATCCATACAAATTATTTTTGAACATATTGACAAAGTGAAAGTAGCTCTGCAAGAAATTCAGAAAACTAAGGAAGAGCTAGGGGAAAAGCCTGAGAAAGCTATCAGTGTAATAAATTTTTTGAACAACAGAAATAAGTACTAGCTAGAAGAGCTGAATATTGAGGAT
The DNA here is from genome assembly GCA_000404065.3 of Pinus taeda. Taxonomy (NCBI): domain Eukaryota; kingdom Viridiplantae; phylum Streptophyta; class Pinopsida; order Pinales; family Pinaceae; genus Pinus; species Pinus taeda. The sequence continues at coordinate 6,207 of APFE031287587.1, read as the reverse complement.
AGAACTAGGACTGTCCTAGAAATCAAAAAGGTATTGATCAAAAGGTCTCTGATGCAGAACTTAGAAAGAAAATGTCAAAACATGCAAGAGGACATTAATAATTTTATAGAGAAGTTTGGTATTTTATAGAGCAAAGGACTTCCCATTGCTCTAGTGATTAATGATAAATTGATGAGGCATGAGGATTATGTCAACAAATTGGGTCAGTATGCAAATAACCAGGCCAATTTATCAGCTAGTACATCTGCACCCAAGGCACTACCTACAGGCAGAGTTCTCTATGACAGTCTAGAGAACATTTTCTATGTTGAACATGAATTAAAACATTTATTTCCAGTTCAGCCTAATTTTGTAAAATATACAGAGGCTGATGAACTCTCCAGGAAGCTACAAAGGACCAAAATACCAAAGGAAGACTGGTGGACATATATGATAGAAATTTTGTAATGTACCTTGGTAAAAAAGTAAATTTTAAGTATTTACCATAGTCAATTTTGGTAAAAGAAGGTGAATAAGGATAAAGCAGGTAAAGAGTATCAGAACAGGTCAAAGAGTATCAGTAAGAAGATCAAAATCAAACAACCAGCAAAGACTTAAGAGGAAGACAACAAGATGCTCAATCATAGGGCCTACCTCTAGCTCATTCATAAAAACAGGGACAACAAGTCATCAGTTCAATTTTATCTTCTATCTTCGAGACCATCTGTCTCTACTTTTATGTAACATATAGTTAGCTTTCCTAGATTATATCTCTCTCAGTTATGATATATTTATTGTAAATTTTGTATAAATACTCACTCATTCATAGTACTTAGGGTGGATTCTTACACATTTCTATAGACTCATTATTTTGGAATAGAAGTGTTGTTGGACAATTCTTGTATGGCTGGCTAGATGAAGACTTAAAGCAAAAGACTTTTCACGGGATTCATATGTCAAACATTGGACAAATAAGTATTATATATCTCATGTGTTATTGTTTTCTGGTTTAATATTTCACTTATGTCTCAGATATAAGAAACGAAAAAGTATATTTCAGAAAGTGCTTCATAGCAATCTGTCTTTAAAATAGTTTTTATTCTAAATGTTTTCTTCTAAGCTATCATAGGCAGGGAATTCTTAATTGCTCCTTGATTCTTAGTTTATCATTATGGTCATTTAATAATAAATTCTTAATTGCTTTTTATTAGGGATCGGTCACTTTCCCTCTTATTAAAACTTGTTGAAGGATTCTTAATTGCCCTTCTTTCGTTTTAAAACCATTCCACCCTTTCAAGTTACCATTTGTTCTTTGTTTAGCTATCTTGCCTTGTGAAGCCCTCCTTTGTTGAATCATCCAAATCCAATTTAGCCATCTGCAGTTGACTCCATAGCCTAATGGCTTGAGATACTCTGTTCTATCCATCTGCTCCTAAATTCCACCACCAAACACAAGCAAAACCCCCAAGCTTTCATAACTAGCCTAATATCTTATAAAACAAAGCTAAATCTTAAAGAGAAAGCCCTCTCTGAGTACAGATTGGCTAGATTCTATACTTAAAAGTTGGTTTGTGGTTACCTCGAACCCCTTTCCTTCTTATGATAACTTCAAGGAAAATCTAAGTGATAACAGATATGATACCTTAATAGGTTAATTCTTCTTAATCTCATGGTTTAACCTTGTTTTGTTTTACTTTTAATGTCATGATGATATCTAATATTTTTGTATTTATTGGTGTGTCAACATCCTTCCAATGATATGGCTTCATAAGTGGTGATAAATGGTACATCAACCATCACTGAATCTATAAATGTTACTTTATCGCTAGATGGTTTCTTGCACTCAATTTTTGGAATCTCTTTCACTAGTAAGGCTTCATTAATGAAAATACTAGATTTTTCAATGTTGTTTGAGTCAGTGTTAGTATCATTATTCATGTTTTAGGTTTTTTATTGTGTTTCTTATCATTCTTCAACTTCTTCATTTCTACCAGTATTATTTTATTATGATTGTCAATTGAAAATTTTCATCTTTGGTCAACAATTTTTGTTAATATTTTCATCATCATCATCATCATTATATATATATTATATATATATATATATAATATATATATATATTATAATAATATATATATATATAATATATATATACTCAAGTTAGGATTTATATTATTGTAGATTATTAAAAATATGAAACATCATGACATAAATACATTTTATCATATTGTCCTCCCTATTTTCTAATAGGTGTTTCTATAAAAAAACGGAGCCTTTAATGAAAACCTAGAAAACTAGCATCCATCTTTCCATTTGCAAGACTAAAAATATTGGATCCTACCCATGAAGGAAAACCAAGACCTAAATATCCAACATAAAAAAAACTAGATGTGTGTTGAAGGGAAACCAAGTTGAAAGTTCTATTCTTATGAACTTATGAACATGAATGAAAAAAACTAAGGAAACCAAAAAATAAAACTCAAAATAGATAGCAAGGAGGTCAAATCTTGTCACAATGCTCTACCTCATCATAAATATCAATAAGAGTGTCCTTTGAAGGCACCTAATGCGCACACCATGATTTTCCCTCCCTATTTTTTAACAAGCCAAGAAACAAAATAATAACAAACCTATTTTTATGCTCAACCATAATATCCAATCTATCGTAGATGCTTTGATTTTATTCCTCTTTGAACAATAATTCTTGAGCGACGAAGCTCATTATGTGTCAATAGAGTTCTCGAGTCCACTGAATCTTGGTGTCTCTGGTGCACAGAGTTCCTGATTCTATCATGAAGTTAGCAATTTCAACTTACACCTACCCTTTCTCTATCAATATTTTGGAGGCTTTAATGCATTGTTCTGATTCCTAAATGTAGAACTTCTGCTAGAAGGAGGTGGAAACATGAAATGTAATAACAACGTCACCATTGAATCCCTCTCTTCTTTTGAGCTATGAAATCACCCCGCAATAGGGAATTTCCATTGTTCCTATGGGATCCATATTTATTCTCAAACTACATAAAAGATAAACTAATAGTGAACCTAACTAGTAAACCTTAGCAAATTTCCAAAGAAATCGAATGACCAATGATGCACAAGAGTGTAGGGGGTAATTACCATTTGAGGTTCCCATTGAGTTTATGAGTTCCTGAATATCTAATCTCATTATTCCTAGTGATGGTTGGTCAGTCACATTAAGACTTAACATGCATGGCTATAACCTCCCTAGTTCTCTCATTATTTTCTCTTATGGCCGTGTAGGCCTTGTTCTATGTGCATTGTGGATTCATAATCCTATCTGGTTCATCACTCGAGTTTGAAATGAACATGATGGAATGATTAGAAGGGTTGGCTCATCCATGTGTGCATGAACCCTTCTCCACATCACTTGTATAATTGAGAGGGGTTGTACATGGCTTAACAACCGCTTGCCACACCACCTGCCTCCTACCTACATATCACCCCAAATTTGGGTAGTGTTCTGTGTGTGTGTGTGCATGCACACACATGTGAATGTAATTGTACTACATGAGTCAACAATGAAGAAGTGACATGGGGTCGATTCTGATCACTACCACTTGTAAAGCCTAATTTTCATTATTAAATTCATAATCACTAGAGAACCTAAATTTAAAAATTTATATCAATTAAAATCTAATTCCCTACTTTTTAGAATTTAACCAATGAACTTAAATTTAACAATTCATTTGCAAGTACTTACTTGAAAATCTTATTTGAAGGTGTTTCTAGTCTATTGTTGTTCTTTCTGCTACTACAAAACTAACCATTTTCCTCCTAGCCTATCTGGGATCAATCTCTCTAGTTCCCAGATCCAAAGGACTTCGAAATCGAATTCCTTTGGCCCCCATGCCTAAAACTCCAAGAACAATGGCTCAATTTTACAAATTTCTCAAGCAACAAGCTCATTCTTTATATTTCATAGTGTTCCTTCCCCTTCTTCCCCCCTTTCTATTCCTCCCTCCATCTTATATAAAAAATTGTTCAACCTCCACATGGTCACCACCTTCTTAGAGCTTCCCCTAGTGATGGGATAAGGTGATAAGATTTAGTTGAAGTCTAAGCAGGCAAATGCCACCTACATTAATTGTTGGTCGTAAATCCCTTTTAATAAAACATATATATCTTATTGTATTCACCACCTTTGTTATAACTCCTTGTGATTTTATTATTATGCTCCCTTTTTATTGCATAATATATATTATATATAATTATATTAAGATTATTTTTAGTTTGTATAACCATTAATATATATTATAATTCCTTTGTATATTATATATTGTATTTCACTTGCTATTTTGTATAATACTTTGTTTGTCCCCTTTATTTTGTATAGTTATGTATATTATGGTGGTGGTACACACATTAAGTATGTTGGCATTATGATGCATGTGGTGTACTTGATGGAAACCCACTTGTAGTTGAACAACTCACTTGTGTATGGAATCTAGATGAATCTACAGAAGAGATATAAGATGTGACAGAATGCATGACAGTTGTGTTTACAGATGTGACAAAATGCAGGGCAGTTCAAAGGAATCAGCTCAGAAGTAATGTACAATGGCAACTCTCTCAAATGAAAGATCAGATTACAACAGATTGACAACAAAGAATTATGGATCAAACTTCATAGAATGAAGAAAGAGAGGTATACGTAGGTTCACCTTGACCAAACTGCATATACACGCAAGGTCATTGAACACAAGTAGCATATACATACACACACACTTTCACAGAAGGAAAAGCGTGTATACCTTGGAAAACTAATTTTTTGGTCCGAGGTATTTGGTCCATGGTATTTTGATCCATGGTATTGGTCCAAGGTATCTGGTCCGAGGTATTGACCCTAGGTATTTGGTCCAAGGTATTGGTCCTAAGTGGTTTTGATCCATGGTATTGAGAAAGGCCTAAAAATATAAAAGGAGGAGAATATCATTAGGCCTGGTGTGCAATTATTGAATATCTGATGAAGTGTGAGATCTAGTATGCAGGTTATCGGTTGATGGTGCTTTGCTTGATCTGAACCAAGGATGAACCTTAGCGGTTGATGAGGGATAATATCTAATGATGAATCGAGATCTTAAGGCTTGAAATGAATTATCATTATATGTTTTGATCATGTATAATCTAGATCTGAATACTAACGCATGTATTGTTCTGTAAATGTTATGATCTAGGTATGACTGAAGTCTAGAAAAACTACAAAATTATGAATTAATGGTTGTAGTCATATACGCTGGTTCGCTTTGATAAAAGTGTGTATACATGCTAGTTATACACATCTAAGTAGCGTATACATTATGAAATATGCTATTTGAAGTTGCAGTTGGATCTAGCTATTGTTGCAGAATTTTGGGTTCTGCTCTGTGTTCCGGTGGCTGTGTTTTAATGACAGTATAATGAATGTTCAGATTGATTGATTGTGATTTTCTTCAGTGATGATGGGCTTTCAGTGATTTAGTTGTGGTTGATTCAAATATTTGTGATTGAGTTTCAATGATTGGTTAATGTAGATGTATTTGATGGTTGTAGTGCAGTGGTGATTGATTTTGAGCTTTAATGTTAATAATGGGTCCAGTATGAAAATTGGATGAAATGAGGCCTTCATGAGTCTTGTTGTGTACCAGGAGCATCCAATCTGAAAATTTATGAAACGTGGTCCCTAGAGGAAGAAAGAAGGTTGCAACCTTCTGTAGGTCGGCACCTACATACTAGTGGACATATTGGCTAGTACAAGAGCTAGGGGGTTGTAGCTCCCTTCTAGTAGAAGCTGGAGAACGAGAGAAGGTAGTAACCTTTTGCATGTAGAAGCCTGCGTACTGGTATGAGTCTGCACCAATACAATGTTGTAAACAGATTTTCTTATTATTAAAAGAAGACGGAGATGACAACAGCAGGTGGCTTTCACCCACATTGGGTTTCCACCTTAAATCGTGGTGTTCATGTGTATTGCTTATGTGTAATGGTTCATTCTATTATTTACTGCACATGGTTACTGTTTAATGTTTAATAAAGTACTGATGCATAGATTAAAGATCAACATATGATGAATTAACTGAATCACAAATTTGTTGGATATACGTTGGTTCCCTTAAACATAGTTGCGTGTACATGCAGGTTACCTTCATTGAAGTAGCGTATATAAATTTGAGTATGAAAAGAAAAAGATTATTAACTTGACTAATACTGATTCACCCCCCCCCCCCC
>APFE031287582.1:0-16913 GCA_000404065.3 Pinus taeda | reverse complement strand
GGAATATTGAATACGTGATGTGACTACAGTCCCTGGTGCATCATCCTAAGAAATAAGGTTCACATACGCATCATTTGAGGTGGTAGAAAATGAGTTAGTAGATGGAAGATCCACTGATGTTGAGACCCAGGTTTTCAATGAGGGAGGTTTGACAGAAGTGCATGCATAAACCTCATAAAGGTTTTCCTAAGAGGAACTTAAGGATGATGGTAGGTAAAGGATATGGACTATGGATTCTACCATCACGACATCGGCGGGAGGGATCACGATGGTGGGACCAAAGTCCCCCTGTTTTGGTGTACTAGTGGTACCATAATCCACAAGTAGAGGAGTAGATGATCCAATACGAGTGGCCTCGAAGTCACAAAGCACTTGGAGACAATCACAAAATTCATTGAGACAAGGGAAACAATGGGAATAATGATCATAATGATCACACAAGGCACAAGGGTGATTTATGCACAACATTTTAAGTCTTTGGGTTGAATCTGGTAAGGTAACTTGGACCTTAGGGATATTACACTCAGGAAACATTTCATGAACCAAAGGTTTAAGATGAGGAAGTTTAGGATAGTTATTGGTGGCATGCCCAAAAACCTCACAAAAAGCACACAGATGTGTCCACTTTGGAGCTTTGGGGGCTGGAGGAGCTTGGGGAGCCTTGTCCTTAGGTTATTTCCTATTGACTTTTCCCCCCTTTCTGGATGCTTTTGCAACAGGAGTGGGTTCCTGTTGAGGCTGTCGTGGAACTGGAGAAACGACAGGGGTTGTAGGGACTAGTTGAACTGGGGTCAAAGCATGATATGGTCTAAGCTAACTAGGTGGACTACTTGCTAGGGGATTAATATACCATACTGGAATCCCCAAATTGGAGATTCAACAAAGCCATGATAGGGACAAAAAAGATTCCAGGAGAAGGAAACAAGAAAGGTATCTATCCTATAGGGTAATGTCCCCACAGAACAACTTCTAGATGGTTGAGACCTAGAGGAATAGTTCTTGGTGGGAACAAAGGAGAGGCACCCACAAATGAACGAGGTCCTGGGGGGTGGATCCGAATGGCTCATCTGAGATGGTAATAGCAGGGTGCTGAGGAGATAGCTATTCACTAGAGGTACTAGGTTAATTTTGATCAGCCCGTGATGCTTGTAACATGCAAACACTTAAAGAGCTTGCCTCCGAGATGGGAGGGGGGTGACTAGGGAAAACACCCAACAAGGTGGAATCTTTGTAGACTCTGGGTGAAACACCGGTGATAGGGGTGGCATACAATTTCCAGAAAATGATGAGAGAATGGATTCAGGGGAGGTTAAGGATGACAACTCATAATATGATAGTTGATGCATAGCGACGATCTTCCCTTGATGGGGGAGGCACATCTTGCAGAAAATTACATACGCAACGATTGACATGGTGTATGTGTAACTATGACCCAAGAGAATGTTGTAATCTACAGGGGCATCAATAACCTCAATGTCTACATGAACAATATTTCCCGCAAGAGTTATTAGACAAGTGTGATACATGCTAAGAGGCTAGGAGGGGTGACTGTCCCAAGCACGCAAAGTGATGTGGATAGGGACAGTTTAGGTGACTTGAGTTGCTTCCAAATGGAAATGGACATCATGTAGGTGGATGCACCTTTGTCAATAATACATCGAGGTATGATGGCATTACAGGCTTATATTGGTATCTAGAAAGCAACAAATGGAGGTAATGGGGGATGTTCCGATGTATCGACAGGAAAGACAATCAAACGATCGCCTAAAGGATATACAACACCCAAAGCAATTATTAGAGCTTTATTTTGATATGGGCACTATTGGAGAACCTCTAGCATCGACATGGAAGTAGGTGATTGCGCTAAGTCATCTACTCTAATGTATGTATGGGAAACTTAGTTAAGTTGCGTTACATCATAATGGTCCCTTGGGGATCATAGGAATTGACTCAACTTTCAGTTGAGGGATCTGTAACAGACCATTTAGTGTCATAATAAGCTCAGTAGATTCTTTGGTTTTGGTTTCAGTTGTGGACAAAGACGAGGCATTTTCATATTGTCACGACCAAGTTTGCAAGTTGATATCAGAGGTATTGACCTTGTCAGAATTCATCATGAGGATCTCATAGTCACCAGGACTACAAGGCTAAGGAGGATGGACTACTTGGCCTTGCTAAGGTTGAGCAACAACAAATACTTGCTGAGGGATAGGATGTGTAAGTATGTTTGGTTGAGAGAGTGCATGATTTTGAGGTAATTGCTGCATGGGCGGTTGACCTGTAGAAGCTTCTTGGGCTTCCCACATTTAGCTCATCTCGGGTAAGAGGGGACACTCATGAGTTTATTTTCAATGTACACCACAACATGCACAAGGCTTTTTCATAGAATAGCCTTGTTCTGCTTGGGCTGGTCACCCTGTTGCTCGTTATTGGTGTTAGGTTGGTTCCCTTGGGGTTCATTACCTTGGTTACCCTGGTTATCCTTCCCCTTATTATTTTTCTTTGAATTTTGGGCAGTGGGTACTGGAGCTAAGGATGCATGAGAGGCTACGACACTAATGGTTGTAGTGCTAGAGTGCTCAGTGGTACATAGGTGTAAGATGGTGAAGGGGCAATGGTCTGGTAGACAGGTTAAGCACTAGATGGCCTCGACATCTGCTGATGTGGTTGGGTGAACTCATATGATTTTGTTTTTCCTAAATACATGTTGCTGGCAGGAGGGTGATAAGTGTTGGAGGGGCTGGTGGTGCCCTGCAGATACCCATAACTCTACTAAGTATATGGTGAAGAATGTGAAATAGCTCCAATGATATCGTCGATGGTGTGAGATGCCCCCGGTGCATTGGCACCACCAGGACGAGGCAGGTCTCATGTAATGGTATAGACATAACTAGATCGAGCATAAATCAAGTCATATATCAGAGTGGTCTAGAGAGCCTCTTCCTTTGTCTGAGGAAAGTGAGACGCGACATCTTTGGCAATAGGCTCTAAAAGAGTCCTAAGAAACCAATCGAGGTAGAAATAGTCTTTGAAGGGGGGAGCGTGACACATGCTCCTCCTTCTACACCATTCCTGAACATGATCGGAAAGACAGGTGGCAGAGGACTGACGAAATGCGGTCAAGAGCTCCATACCAGTGTCGCATCAGAGAGGTAACTAAAAATATGAAAGGAACGCTTTAACAAGGGTCGCAAAAGTGGAATGAGAAGTGACGGGCTGGTCAACTTACCACTTTTCCACATCTCGAGTGAGCGTGCATTGAAAAAACCAAAGATGAATGGAATCATCGGTGATGGAATTGGATGAACACCACATATGGAAAGAGCGAATATGATTGGTCAGGTCTTCTTGAGAATTACCCTCAAACTTGGGAATGTTAGAGGGAAGCTTAGTCGACATACATGGCCAACCATCATCATGGTGTATAGGGTCATTTATCAACTAGCTAAAATTTTGGAGAGTTAACCCAGCCATGAAAGGTAGAATTGGAGTTGCCAAAACTATTCATGTAATGGTTCCGCTAGATGTGACCACTGGGGTAAAACTGGAGCCAACACAGGTTGGTTTCCTACACTTGCAATGGGTCCTAACATGATGATGGTATGCAGTGAAGGAGGCTCAGAATCGGATGAGGAATGAGATGAACCAGAAGAAGATTTGGTATGGTGACTCGGTGGAGGATTAACTTGAATGTTGTGGGGAGGAGTAATACACGCAAGCGGAAATTGGGGATGAAGGCCTAAGAGTCCCCGCGGAAAACGCCTTGGTGGCACAATGGTTGCAAGAGACAAGTGACACGGAAATGGTGAAGGGAGATAAACAAAATGTCTTTGTCTCTGTGTGGGGAGATAAATTAATTAGGTCAAGTCTTGGCTTGGCAGTGTAAACCAAGTGCCTTTTTCTTAAGGTGTGCTTGTGTGTGTAATTGTGTTTATTAATTAAGCCCGAATCGTATTTGAAAAAAAAATTGTTGAACTACTATAAATAAAGTGAAATTAAAAATAGAAAATAAACAACAAATCGACTATCTAAACCCCATCCAAACTGGGTTTCCAAACACTATGCTGGTTGGTGGGGAAATCGACTGAAAAACACTAAAAAGGCCAAGATATATAAGCATCAGTGTGACTGGAATCAAATGACACTATGTTGCTAGAAAGTGGTGTAGTAATATCAAAACACCAGTGAGGAAAATCGCTGCAAAAGATAGGGCGATGGGTGTGAAATTTAGCGAAAACAATGCTATCCTAAGGAAATTGACCAAACAAGGCTCAAGAGGGAACTTTGAATGGAAACAACCTATCTCTGAAGATCTCACAAAGGAAGGTATAGATATGAAAATATTGCTGAAAGCACTGCAAAAACTCAGAGTTCTTACTCAGCTAAACTCCTCCTATAAAGGTGGAAGCATACTAGAAGCCCTGTGGGACTAAATTCCACTTCGACGAGTGAAATAGAGTATATCAAGGCATATGTGGGCTAAGATAGCGGTCAAACAACCCAGCAGACAACTCTCGGCAAAACCCAGAAATAGATTAAAAGAAATCCCATAAACCCTAAAATCATAGGTATTGACCTGTTTAGGGGGATATCGCACTATTTGGGCCAAAAAGTGCGATATGGACTTGCATATCACAGGTTTGTGGTAAAAAAGTGTGATTTCTTCTCCTCAATTCTCGATCGACAAGTATCGGAAAAAAATTTGTCTCTTTCGCGGCTGGTTCCTATGACCTCCGGAAATAACCAGAAAACTTGTGGAAGTCAAAAATTTGACTAATATAGGGTTAGAATGCTAGTAAACAACATTAAAGGTAGAATTGGAGTTGCCAAAACTATTCATGTAATGGTTCCGCTAGATGTGACCACTGGGGTAAAACTGGAGCCAACACAGGTTGGTTTCCTACACTTGCAATGGGTCCTAACATGATGATGGTATGCAGTGAAGGAGGCTCAGAATCGGATGAGGAATGAGATGAACCAGAAGAAGATTTGGTATGGTGACTCGGTGGAGGATTAACTTGAATGTTGTGGGGAGGAGTAATACACGCAAGCGGAAATTGGGGATGAAGGCCTAAGAGTCCCCGCGGAAAACGCCTTGGTGGCACAATGGTTGCAAGAGACAAGTGACACGGAAATGGTGAAGGGAGATAAACAAAATGTCTTTGTCTCTGTGTGGGGAGATAAATTAATTAGGTCAAGTCTTGGCTTGGCAGTGTAAACCAAGTGCCTTTTTCTTAAGGTGTGCTTGTGTGTGTAATTGTGTTTATTAATTAAGCCCGAATCGTATTTGAAAAAAAAATTGTTGAACTACTATAAATAAAGTGAAATTAAAAATAGAAAATAAACAACAAATCGACTATCTAAACCCCATCCAAACTGGGTTTCCAAACACTATGCTGGTTGGTGGGGAAATCGACTGAAAAACACTAAAAAGGCCAAGATATATAAGCATCAGTGTGACTGGAATCAAATGACACTATGTTGCTAGAAAGTGGTGTAGTAATATCAAAACACCAGTGAGGAAAATCGCTGCAAAAGATAGGGCGATGGGTGTGAAATTTAGCGAAAACAATGCTATCCTAAGGAAATTGACCAAACAAGGCTCAAGAGGGAACTTTGAATGGAAACAACCTATCTCTGAAGATCTCACAAAGGAAGGTATAGATATGAAAATATTGCTGAAAGCACTGCAAAAACTCAGAGTTCTTACTCAGCTAAACTCCTCCTATAAAGGTGGAAGCATACTAGAAGCCCTGTGGGACTAAATTCCACTTCGACGAGTGAAATAGAGTATATCAAGGCATATGTGGGCTAAGATAGCGGTCAAACAACCCAGCAGACAACTCTCGGCAAAACCCAGAAATAGATTAAAAGAAATCCCATAAACCCTAAAATCATAGGTATTGACCTGTTTAGGGGGATATCGCACTATTTGGGCCAAAAAGTGCGATATGGACTTGCATATCACAGGTTTGTGGTAAAAAAGTGTGATTTCTTCTCCTCAATTCTCGATCGACAAGTATCGGAAAAAAATTTGTCTCTTTCGCGGCTGGTTCCTATGACCTCCGGAAATAACCAGAAAACTTGTGGAAGTCAAAAATTTGACTAATATAGGGTTAGAATGCTAGTAAACAACATTAAAAGGCTGAAAAAGAAAAACCCTAAGCTAAAAAACTGAAGGTCACCTAGGTTTCTGAATCAAAATTAAAAGCACAGTTGAGTCGCCAATTTGTTGTTGTGTTTTCTTCTCGAAGATGTAATAAAAGAAACCACTTTCGACTATGGATGAAAAACAACCCTAACAATATAAATGGTTGTTAAACAACGTGGATCTATAGAAAATGACAAAAACAAAACCTGCCAAAGCCCTTATCTCTGCAACATAAATAGTTAAATAACAAGATGAAATAAGAAAATAAGCATATGTAACTCCAATAATCAAATGGAAACCAGATATATAAATAATATATTTGATTAAACGACACCTGTGAAGGAAACAAACAATGTTACCAGTCCCCTTCTACGGGATGGGTTCTTGGCTATACTCAATGTCTTAAGCTTTTGTAGAGTCTCTCTCCTCTATAATTTGTAAAACCCAACAAACAAAATGTCTGAGCTCATTGAGAGCTCAAATGGAAGAATAATGGTGTGCGACAATGATATTAATTAAATAATGGTTTAATTAATTATTCCTAGAAGATAATTAAATAAATAATTATTTATTTAATTATTCTTCATGGGTTTAATTATAAATGACTTAACAGTGGTTTATTAAGTAATTTCTCATAGTGAAAGCAATTTTACTATGGTAAAATTGGCCCTACATGGTGTACTTCGATCCATCTAGTAAATTATGGCTAGATGAGCAATTTTTTATGATAACATAAAACAAAGCACCCAAGCCAACCCTTCATCTAAAACCCCTTCTTCTGGAGAGATTTGCCTCTTTTATTATACTTTTATTCAATGTACCCTACTGAGTGTGAAGGTTCTTAAGGAGATTTAAGAAGAATAAGATTAAAGTTTATCTTAAGAAGACAAAGAAAACTAGGGTTTGGGAGAACTAATAGACAAACAAAGGGACCACTTACTCGTCTGGTTTTTGAGAGAGAAGAATAGGACTAGGGTTTTGTGGCATTTGAAAATCCGAGTAGTACATGGAGTTCTTGTTGTGGAGAAGATAGAGGGATAATATTTTATATAGTTTGTGATGCAAGTGAAGGTACCAAGGACTTGCCAGTATGTATGATAGCTTATTGGGGATCTTTGGTGGAGCAACCATCTTTGGGAGTGATTCCTAGATAGGATTTGATGGTTATGGTTTGTTATTTTAGTGGTTTCCCTATATAGGATTTGGGATCTTTACTTGTACTAGCTTCTATTAAGCTATTGGTATGTACATGTATATCATATTATGAATATGTATTAATTTTCACAATAGATCAAAATTTGTATACTTACAAATTTGATTTTCAACACATGATAGTTTGATAATGATTGAGTAGTTTCTAGCGTTGGATATGCCAATTTGACTTAACATTGAGAATATTTTGTTTGGTGATTTAGAAACCATTTACAAGATAAAGGGGAAGATTTAGGGATGTGATAAATGTGTTGTGTAAGATTTTCAAGTGTGTTAAATTCTTGGAAAATGTGCCCAAGGGTTGAAAACATTATTTCATGAAATTACATTCATTTAGTATTTATTTTATTCTCTTGTCTTGTGAATTGGCTTGAAGAAAAGTGAACTAATTGTTGATGTAATTTAATATTTTGAATTCAATCCTCATGCTGAAAGTTGACAAGAAATATATCTAGAAATCCTCAAGGTTGGGATGGAAATTTTGAATTTTCAATAAACGAGGTGATTCTCAAAATGTCTACATGGTATTAGAGAATTTTGAAACTTTCCATAAATTCCAACTAAGAATATAATATATTCAATGGACTCGACACCAACAACATAATCATATTATTTGACTAAGATCATAATCTAATGAAATGACTCAACTCCAACATCAAAGTAATCATATTTCTTGATCATTTCCCCCCCTCTTGAAAAACATACATGTATGGATCTATAAGAGCATTAAAAATGTTTGGTGTAAATTAGATGTAAATGACAAAACATATAATCAATCAAAGGAAAGTGTGTCATATCAATACCATTACAACATACATATACCATCTTTTGTAACCCTTGAAACCAATTAACGTTTCAACATCATTAATGCACCTAGGGTATTATGTTGATTAAATCTAAGAAATTATGTTTTTGCAAAAAAGTATATTTCATATAAAATGAGAGACATCATTCCTTTGGTCGTTTTGCTAAGAAACTTAAACTCCATAAAAGCAACAATTTTGTGTTATTCATCAATTTTATTTCAAAAGACCATGTGGCTATTGTTATTCATGCCCTCTTTGAGATAAAAAAAATCCTAAAAAATTAAAAGTAATCATTATGAAATAATGGCTTGGTGGGAAAATTAACTGTTGATACCTAATTAACTTCATATTTGCAATGTTGGTCAATATTTTATCACCAAAACAATTATCACCTAAAAAGTAATCACCTAGCCATTTTCCACTAGGATGATTGAAAGACACCATGTAGTATGTGTTTTAAACATATAACCCACGTTCACCTTAATAAATAATTTAGAGAACCACGTTTCCTAAATCATTTCTGTTTATTCACTTGAAAGCAACCCAGAAATTCATTTATGTTATAGCACCATTTACCACTCTTGGTAGATCTGATGCTCTGATTATGGCCTAGGGCAACCCTTCCTTCTAGACTTGGTCCAAAATACAAAAAAAAAAAATTGTTTTTTATTCCCTATATGCAACATTTCCCTATGATAAAAGTCTGTACATGCGGGTCAGCATATACCCAACCTGTGTACATATGTTAAAACACTTAAAAAATAAATTTCCTTAATTTCTGGCAGACTTCATGGGTTTTACCTATTACTCACTTCCAATAGCCCATGGGCCAACTGTTTCCCAACTGAAAAAACTAATTTGGAGAAGTATAAATAAACCTCCATGGGAAGGCCTTAAGGAAGAAGATATGAGATATTGACACTATAGAAAGATTATCCCTAATCGAGTCTAATGAAATCCATGTGCCTCCTACACTCCCCAAAGCTTCAGGAAACCCTTGTTTGCTTGTTGGAGATATCCTTCATCTTTCTTGAGATATCCTTGTATTGGTGATGGAGGAAGATTGTTGAGGTCAGGAATGAATGCATCCGGAGGACGGTTCTGCTTAGAGCTGGAGAAGGACTCAGGTGGTATTTCTCCACTTAACTTGTAACTTACTTCAACAAAGAAATGTTGTTTAGTTTCCGATATTAAATGTGTTTATGCATAGATTTATATTGTAATTCATTTATGAATCTTATATTGACATGTGATTGTTCATTCATTTATATGACTTAAAGTTAATATCATGAACATGTTTTATATCTCTATTGTTGTAACTTACTTCAACAAAGAAATGTTGTTTAGTTTCCGATATTAAATGTGTTTATGCATAGATTTATATTGTAATTCATTTATGAATCTTATATTGACATGTGATTGTTCATTCATTTATATGACTTAAAGTTAATATCATGAACATGTTTTATATCTCTATTGTTGTATATGTTTCATTTGAATAATTTTAAGGTTTCAAAGACATCAGGAGAAACTAAGGGTTTTCACCTTGCGGGATCTACCCAAATGTAGGATCTTCGAGTAAGGACACTCTTGCAAAGTTCAATAGAATCAGAATTTATATTGTCTTCTTGAGAATTTCTTGTTGTCGTTTGCCATCTGCTCTGTTGGGGTTCTCGACCCAAAACCCTAGGGTGATCTCACCCACAATAGAATTTGTGACTCCACTGGGGATAACATTCTTGTTATTCTTGTTTTGGGTTGTTTGTTCTCAATCATGGTTCAATTTCTTGTTTTCTTGCTTTTACAGTGTTGTTTGATCCATTAGTGTCCTAGGCATCAAGTCTGATCTTCTTAATCAGACTTGGATTTTTGTTTTTTCCTAAGTGAGCTTTGTATACGTTGTTTTCTTGGGTTACAGTTGCATTTACACGTAGGTTTCTTCAAGAAGACTTGCATATACGCGAGTTTCTTGTATTAGAAACATGTGTGCACGCTTCTGTGTCTTTATACAGTCGCGTATGCAATTTTTTGAATTGTTTTTTCAAATATTTTTGCCTAGTTAGGTCTACTACCTAGTGATTTATTTTGTTGTATGATCATCTATTGTCTGGAGAACTCAGTTTTCCTGCAAGTTTTCTTTTTAAAAATCTCCTTCTCACTGAAAAGTTTTGATTGTCCTAGGATTTCTGTTACAGGACAAAATGACCTCCTCATCAACTCAGAGGTGAAATACAGCATGACTAAAGCAAAGACCATAATTGCAGGCCTTGATTCCACAATAACACTCCCTGCACACTGCTAACCTACTTTATAAAGCTTGTTACCAAGCATAGAGGAGCGCTAGTCACCCTGCTAACTCAAGTTGTTAGACCAAGGGGAGAATTAGTGAAACTAAGAGATGTTCAGTGGGTCAAGCCAACGAATATGCTCACAAATATCTAGATATTTATCTCTAAATTTGCTCAAGAAAAGCAAGGAAACTCCAAAAATTTAATTATTTGGGGAAATTCCAATCTGAGAATGAAGGCAAATGGGAAAAAACTTGAAAACAGGGCAGGTTCATGGCTTTTTCCCTAATGAACTCTAGGAGGAGCTTGGCAGCCCTAACTTGATTGCTACATAAACAGTGAGAGGGCCATTATGAAAAGGGTCAGAGCATTTGAAAGGATAGCCCATTAAGTTGTTGTGAACTGTCATATACTTGAAGAAGTGAGCTGAAAGAGAGAGAGAGAGAGGAAGAAGGGGCAAGAGAAGGCTCACACAATGGATGGTTATAATCACTCTTCCATTATAAATACAAAACTGCAGTTTTGTTCCCTACTCCATAGTGTCAGTAACATTGTTCATTGAGTTGTTCATTTCGATACTTGTCGAGTTGAGTGGTTTAAGTTGTATACAAATATATGTTCATTGTGAATTTTTATACTAGTTTTCTAGATTGTATGTTGTGATTGTGTTTGCCTTTCCTTTGTGCAGGAATTGTCTCGGAGCCAGCTTTGGAGGAGTTCTTCTTGGCTGCATTGAGATCTCCAAACAAATCTATAAGGAGATTTGAGGTAAACACTCTTTCCATACTTGGTTAATTGATATTTGATAGATGAACATGTGTATAACTTGGTAACTTTTGCAGATAATCTTACAATCTATCAAAGATCCTGGGAAGGCCTTTGAGGGTAGTTTTCATTCTCCATACACCATGCATTTTACCTCATAGTAGAATTGGTGACTCCACTGGGGACTATACATCTAGTTCCCAGTTTACATGGACTCCTCTCAGTTCTCCTCTTTCTTCTAAGAGCTCCCTACTTCTTCAAATCCTTTTCTGATCCACCAACTCTCTTGTTACATCCTGCTAGTTTGCATTCTCCTCAGAAACTGATCCCAAAGGCCCTTTGTTTGAGCAATTTCCCTCACTAATGCAAGTTACTAGGCTAAACAGAGCTTTATAAATCATTGTGCCTGTGTACAAGGAGCGTTAGTGGACCAACTAACTCTCTGTTTGAACTAAAACATAGTGTTGGTCTCCCATTTCCATGATTTCCAGTTGTGTCTGTGGACCAAAAGGAGGGGGGGAGGAATTTCTCATGGGCTGAAGTAAGATCTGCAACTATATTATGTTAGAAAATTTGGTGTCCTGAAAATTTATTTTTAGGAAAAAAAATAGTTTTTCTCTCTTAAAATACATTTTTTTTAAAGAAAGACTGATAAATTGTATTCATCCTTCTGTCAAAATAGTTCTAAGCTACTTCATTTTGGTTTTCAGTAGTTGTTAGGAAATATTGGAAAATAATCTTTTGGTTATGCAAGTGTTGAATGGATTTAGATGCACAGACAAATCTATGAATATGCGAAAAGATGAATATGTAGAATAAGACTTGTTTGCATAAAAATTGAAAAAAAAAATCAGGGCATTGTTCTGCATGATTTATTGAGTCAAGATTCCCACCATATTCATACGTCAACACCCCTACCAAAGACAAATAATCAAGTACACTTAAAATTTACATTAAAATCAGTCAGTTACTCTTTTGAGCAAACCAACATTAGCTAGGCTAGGACCTTGGGATAAACAAGTGAGTGAACTACCCAAGGTTGAAAACCAAAACTAGTGTCGTTAACGAGTGAAAAATCCTTCTGTACTCATATTACCATGACCAATCCATTAACGATGGAGGGAAATATGAGACAACATCGAACTGTAATTGAAGGTAGCCTTCCTTCTCTTACAAATCCTTTGGGAATTTTTTGTATTGGGGGTCCCTTTGGGGATTTCAGAACTAAGTCAAGGACTTAGGTTTCCTGCCGACATAGCATGTTGTCTACGACTATGCCCCCCTGGTAATGTGTGTGATTTGAGGTATCTCTAGTGGCCAAAACTTCTAGGTACTTACATAAGGTGACTGGGACGAGCTGTCCTGGTACCTAACACGGACAGATCTACTTTGTCTTCAATTTTTGGGAGGGTACTCATCTTAACGAGAGTACTTGGCCCTTCAATTTGAGGATCGGGTGAAGATCTAGAGTAATCGTAATTGTACATTTGGCCATCCTTCTCTGTTATTCATTGAGATATTAGGTTTCATCTCCAATGATCGGTGCTTATCAGACGACGTACTTTCCCTCTGTTTGTTGATTGATATATTTAGTGTATTTTTTATTTTTAGGTACCTGAGTGCTATCATTTTTGAAACTTTAAAGAATATCACATTAAAATTTATTTGATAAAACTTAACAGTCACCGTGGCTGAATCTGACCCTAGTCGTCACTCCAGATGATTGTTAGGACTTCCTCCACTCATTGTGGAAGATCCTCCGAGTTCCACTGACTCGGATTCCTCATCTTTGAGGAATCACTCTCCTAAATCTCACATAGGATCTATGTGGATGACCGATGATTCGAGTTTGTTGGAGGATTTCTTCACAGAAGGATTTCTTCCTCATTTTAACACTCCGCTCACAAATCCGTCGGACCCTATCGTGGTTCTTGTGGTACCTATACTTCCTTCTTCAGTAGGTGTAACTTTCCCATCTATCCAGTCGATGACTCATGGGTTGTGGAATTTTAGAGACACTATTGGTCCTTCACCACTTCCTCAGTCGACAGTCATCACAACACCGGTAATGTGGAATCCCGCTATCCCGTTTATCTCAGGTACGAAAAATCACATAACACCCCATATAAGTGGAACCCAGTAGATTCCAGGTTTCACTCATATGGTGCCACAATGCATACCTTCGACAAGTGCCACATACAGTGCTCCATATAACACTCAATGCGGCACTATAGGCGCAGTTCCTATTTACCAACAACACGGTCAACCGCCAATGTACAGTTCCAACCCCTAGATTCAAATATATGGGGGGGTTCCCAATATGCACATGCCGGTAGGGAATGTCACAATTCCCCCTCCATTCTCGAGCATGCATGGAAAGTTGCTAATTGACTTGATTGTTCCCTCTGTCAATCAAAGCCAAATGGTTAGTTCTGTGTCGGTCGGGAATCCATAAGAGGTTCCCAACAAATCCATGGGGGCACCCTACTCACAGACTCAAATGAGTCAAGGGGGCACCACTTATACTGGGGGAAATTTCATACCCCAGTATCAAAATTCTCATGGAAATCCACTCTACAACACCATACAGTAAAGCAACTGCTACACCATGCAACCCATGTACACTATGGGGAACCAAATGATGGGAGGAGCACAGAGCTCCTCAGGTCATCTATCATCACCATGGTCCGAGTTGAGGGCACCCAACTCTCTACCTTTTTTGGCAACGTTGGATATTCCAAACCTATACAAGCTGACAAATGACCCATCTACCACAACTTACAATGGCCGCCGATCTCGCATAAAATGCCAATGGACATCCCAAATTTCAATGGAAAACAAGTGGAGGATCGGGGCACCCATATCACCACCTACCATCTATGGTGTGTTTCTAACTCTATGGTGGATGATAGTGTCCGATTACATCTTTTTCCCCACATTCTCACTGGCAATGCCGCAAAATGGTATATTTTGTTACCATGTGCGTCAGTAAATACCTTTGACTCTTTAGCGATGGAGTTCCTAAAGCACTTTCAGTTACCTATCCGCTATGAGACTAGGACAGAGCTCCTTACTTCATTTTGTTAGGATACCACCACCCACATCTCTAATCATATTCATGAATGGAGACGTAGGCAGGGGTTAGTCAAAGCTCCCATCCTGGATTTTCTCTTAACGAACTGGTTCTGTAAGTCCTTACTCCCACAAATCGCTAAAGATGTCTCTCTAGGTGGTGTGGTCACAGAATACCAATCCATATGTCATGCCCAACACTTAGATTTGATTTATTCATAGTCTGGCACTCTTTACAACATAATCCCCCATGCTCCTGGTAACCTCAATGCTTCCACCACTCAATACCCTAGAGTGCACACCGATGGGATTGTCGGCGCAATCTCCTGGGTCACTGTAAAACAACTCAGTGGTTCCATTGCCAAGCTGGCAGTGGACCCCTCTACCCAAACGACTGCTCTTCCTACCACTGTGATAAACATTGTACAGTATACCCAAAAATCTGGTGGCAAGAACAAGAAGAATAAGAACAAGATCGCTCCTTCTGAAGAGCAGTCATCCAAGTAGCCCAACCCAAAATAGAAGGCTGCTACACCTACTAATGAGTAAAAGGATAAAGGCACCAGATATCCATGCAAACTTGGTGTTGAAGACCATGTAACCTGGCATTATTTGCGTCTTCATGAGCGCACATATTACCTTGCCAAAATTGATTCTGGTAAGGCACCTGCTATCCTTAGAAATCCTTTTCCTACTCAACAGCAGCAAAATCTCGTTGCCAACCAACCACAACCCACGTCACAGGGCAATGATGGTTTGCTACATCCTTCAGCTGGTGAAGGATCTTCTACTGTTTACACATTTGAAATGGTAGAACTCGCCACAACAAATCTTATGGAGCTCCTGTCGCTCTGGCAGCAGAACCATCCTCAGGTCAAAACCCATCGCCGCCCAACGATTTGCATATTGAAATGCCAGTTGAGGACATTGTAATTCAACCCCCCAAGGGGGCACTTCGACGCACAATGCACAATACATCTGCACGTGCCGCCCAACACTACAATATCGTAGAGGATTTCGTGCAAGTGCCATTGGCTATGTTGGCGCTCGAAGTATTACAAATATGCCCTAGCCAACGGAAAGCTTTGCTTTCGGCTATCAAAGGTAATGACCCTACAGATTTGATGCTTACTATTTTCAACATGGAAAAGTGTAAACCTTCCCTTTCCCACCAACTTGCATTTCAAGTGCATATCACCTCGAAAGGTAAAGGTATACATAGAACTATCATCGATAAAGGTGCTTCAACCTGCGTCATGTCAGCTTCATGTTGGCTCGCCCTAGGTTCCCCAACCCTATCCCCATTGTCAAACTCCCTTAAGGCTTTCAACAGCCACACCTTTATCTCAAAAGGATACCTAGCTAGTTTTCCTATCACATTGCATGGAAAAACAGTAACGGTGGACGTAGAAGTCATGGACAAGAAACTCGACTATAATCTGTTGCTGGGTCACAGTTGGACATATGCCATGATGGCCATCGTATCCACTGTCTTTCATATCATCTTATTTCCATTGGATGGAAAGGTCATTACAGTGGATCAGTTGTCTTTTTGCACCCCCGATTATTCACCACTACCAAGTGGCTTCGTACCCCTAGTAGGAGGTGGAACTGACAGTAATGTCAGTATAGGTTCCGATCTACTGAAGGCTTCTTCCCTTATGGGTTGTTTTCCTCTTTAGTCGCCCCAGGTTTCACAATTGGTCAACATTCTTTCATCAATTCCTCATGAACTGATTGATCCCTTGAACCTAATGCCTCCTTTAGACCTTGACACATTCAGAGACTAGATATCATTGTCACCAGTTGAATCGGCCTACCAAGGCATTCAATCTGCATCCACATCTCCGGTCATGTTGGTTATCGCCAACGGTACCACTGCCCTTCCCGAACCCATCCTCACAGGAAAATGGGAACAGACTGGAATAAGATACCTTCGTTAAGGTTATGCTGAGTGGCATGCAGTCGCACCACTCCCCTTTGTCTGTTTTGATAGACATCGCCAAGAAAGCATTTTATCTGCTACACAGACGAAACTTTCTTGGTAACCTGGAAATTTTTCGCTATACCTGGGGGCATGCAAACCTTTCCACATGCAAGTGAAGAGCGACTATTTATTTTTTAAATTTTTAGGACTTCTAACCCTTTAAACCTATAAGGCTAGTCATTTCCTAACTTGCATAAAGAAAGGATTCGAGGCAAATCTTCAAAAGGTGCAAGATCCATTAAAAATGGCATCTTGAATGAGACGTTTCTTATCATACGACCGGCAAGCAATGTTGTCGCAGAGTTCAAGCTCGTTAAAAAATAAACTCTCCACGAGAAGTTTTAGCACATAGTTCAAGCTCGTTAAAAAATAAACATAAGTCATGAGCAAGTGTTTCCCCTAACATTTAATCTCATTAAAAAATGAACCGGTAAATAACCATTTTGAATGCCTTATTGCCAGCTTTTGAACCTTGGTAGTGTTCTCGCCATCACCTCCACTCTGTTTTTAGCCGATCATTCACCCCCATATGATTGTTTACCCCTTCGAGGAACATCTGGAAAGAGTGATTCTGCTAGCCATCCTTGTAACACTGCCATGATTGGAAAATTCCAAATCTTACCTGGAAGCAG
>APFE031287581.1:158525-173599 GCA_000404065.3 Pinus taeda | reverse complement strand
ATCAAATTGTACTACTTTGTTACTATTCTAATTGATGATTGATTTTGATCATTAAAATGATTAGTAATTGAGATGAGAGGCTCATTTTACATCCCAATATGGGGGGATGTGTAAGTTTGTCTATCCATCTGTGCCTTTTTAAAATAAAAATTATGTTCTAAATATAAAAATATAACAAAGGAATATTGTGTAAAGTAATCAGAAGTAAAAAACAATATGTGTAAATTTGTCTATTTGTCTGTGGCTGTTTAAAATAAAAATTATGTTCTAAATAGAAAAATATAAAAAAAAGAATATTTTGTAAAGTAATTAGAAGTAAAAAACAATTTGTGACTCAGAGGTTTAAATTCTCATACTTTTCAAAAGTAAACTATTTGAAGATTTAGTTAACTAATTTATGTCAATATCAACTTCATATATATCTATATATATAAAAAAAAAAAGTTTCTTATGGTTAAAATTATTATTTGTTCATATATATACTCTATTTAGCATTCAAAAATATAGTTTCCACAAATAGAAATAACACATTGTATCTTTCACTCTAAAAGTGTTTGCACTTGAAGAAATTTGATCCCTACATCTGCACTTAAAATGGATCTATGATGGTATATATTGGACACATTACTATGATCATTTGTCATTGAAAAACTTTATATTTAATACATAGCTTGCATATTAATATATTATTCATTAAGTAAGCCTCAACCAACCTCATTTATTACATAAAAGTACAAATAATAAATAAAAATAAATTATATTCAACATTTAATTTGATCCTAAAAAAATATTTTCTCCTTAACTCTAAAATGGTGCAAACTTCCTACAATAGTATGTAATGATGATGGTGATAATAATGATTATCATCCGCTAAGACCAAATATAGTATATAAGAAGGTAAAAAGATATTACTAAAAGTTAATTTGAATTTTAAATTGTGCCAACATTGTTTTAGTAATAATCGTAACTCAACATATACATGATATTTACTATATCGGCCCCAGATGCGGGTGTCATCGAAATGGACAAGGCAGTGCCACATGACGAGCATGGGCTACCACGTGAAAATGCAAGGGCCTTTAATGCCTCAAGCCGTCGAAATACTGGAACGGGAGAGGCATCAGGGCATCCTTAATGGAGCCGCCGGAAGAGATGGAAAGCCTGCGATGCGCATTCAATGTAGGTCACTTCAACAGAGATGATAATGAGCTTAAGTATGAGGATTGGCTGGAGATGGGAGCACAATGCATGGAGAAGAATTCATGGTACGCTAAGTGTCTACGCCGCGAGCTGGTGGTTGAGAGTTGGGGTGAGGTACGCTTCATACCTGCGTTTCTTGGCCTATGTCTACACTCTTTTGAGCACGGTTCAATCCCAATTTGGGAATAGCAAGCTGAGGGAAAGGTTCGCAAATTCTATCGGCCCTCCTTCGCTTGTGAACAGAACGAGGAATAGGTGGTTATCATGGTGCGTGAAAGAATGCCTTGCAGGAGAGGCCCAGGGCGTGGAGAATCCTCCCATCCCCCTGCAGCGGACATTCATCACCATTGTTGTTGCTGCTACTGTTATCGAAGAAGGGGAGCTACCCCAATTCCGGCCTGTCAAGTTATGGAAGTTGGCAGCTCTAGTGAGGGGAAGCCCATGTTCCCAGCATTTGGCTTAGTTATCTTCACACTTGGTAGCTCCAGGGATAATGTAGGAATTAATGCACATATCTCTGTGCTTTTCACCAAAATTCCAGAGGAGAACGAATAGGGGTCGTCACTGGTTCTTGCGGAGGATAGCACATCGAGCGGCAAAGGGAATCTCCCAATGGGGGAGCCATCAAATGCAGTGGATAGATCAGAGAGCGGCAAGGGAAAGCGCCCAATGGGAGAGACGTCAACTGCTGCGGGCACTTCGGGAAGAGAGCATCCTCAGCCACCCTCCCAACTTCGAGGTCCCGAGCAGCCAACCCCTACGTAGAATCCCATGGCTATGTGGGAAGGCGTTCCAGAGGGACAAGGATGGAGCAGAATTGTGGAAGAAGAGCCAGAAGATTAGCTCCTGTTAGGACCCAGAATTGACCAATTTTGACCTTATATTTCCATCATAATATTATCCTTTTTCAGTCATAAGTTATAAGTTTTGATCGTACAATGACTTGATGACCCCAAGGTATGGAGTAATT
This sequence comes from Pinus taeda, assembly GCA_000404065.3. NCBI lineage: Eukaryota > Viridiplantae > Streptophyta > Pinopsida > Pinales > Pinaceae > Pinus > Pinus taeda. Next base: position 171,429 of record APFE031287581.1, on the reverse strand, counting down.
TCCCGCATATCTATATGTTTAATTGTTCACTGCATATTCGTAAGCACCTATGTATTTATCTTTGGAAAGTTAACTGAATTACTAAGAAATTGTCTTAAGCCGCAGGAGTTATAATCTACAGTTGCTGTAACACCAAAAACAACAACTACGCAGTTGCTGCAACACCAGAAGCAACAACTGCGTAGTTGATATAGTCAGCAACAGATATTATCTAAAGCAGGTATTTTGGCACCAGCTGAGAATCACAACGGCAATTATCTGAGACGTGGTTAAATCAAGCAATTGTCCAAAACAAGAAGAACACAGCTACCCGAACTTAGAGCCAGAATAGCACGGGGAATCGGCGAGAGGAATATGCATATCCCAAGGAAGACGGACGAAGACAGTTATTAGCTGTGTAACAGTCTAAACAAAGAATATATAATTATATTGTTGCAACAACACCTCTGTATTTCTTATCTTTGATTAAACGGGTCAAACAGCTGAACCGTAACAATCTATTGTAATAGATGTCTCCTCTATAAAGAGGAGACATCTACATTAGTCAAGGGGGTCTGTAAGAGTATTTTGTAAACATATCAGCAATTCTGAACTTCACTGTATCTGAATTTTTTACGGATGAATAGAAGAACATTCTGTGTATTTAAGCTACTCTTCGCATTCTAGGGAATCTTGTGAGAGGGACTGGGCCCACCTTCCTCACAAGATTCACCCATTTACTTTGCTGTCAAGTGTGTAAGTGTGTGGTAGTTTCTTTTTGCAGATACTCTGTTTTGGACTTTGTACCATTAACTCTTGAAGTTCTGTTTTGCTAGCACTCTATTTTATCTAGTTCTTCGAAATTGTGTAAGCGTGTTTTCACCGGTGAATCTGAGTGCAGTTTGTGTTAGCAATCTGATTCCAGGGGCAGGTGCTGAACGTCCTCATCTGGAGGATAGGGTCCTGATCCTCTGCCAACAGAGCATCCATTTCCTTGTTTCTTAGATCTGTAATTTTAATTAGTCCTTTTTCAGCATTGTGATAACTTATTACAGGAATTAAGTATACTACAGCTTTCGATGCTTTTAGAATTTAAGTACAAACAGTATGCAGTGGCCTTTGGAATAAAAATACTTTCCCAGGTTGACAATTAATGTGGCACTTGATTAATAAACAATTCAACTAGCCAACATTTTGGCGCCATTGCCAGGGAAGGCAACTAAAGATTTCTAAAAGCATTAATGATTTCTTTGTAAAAATAACAGGTGCATGACAGGACGCAAGAAACCTAACTTCACAGGTGGAAAAGGAGGAAGAAAGACCTTCATTGACGAAATCATCTCGAAGGCTGAAACATCGCAGAGAATGAGTTCCCGGAGACCTCAAATACAGTACTCCTCACAAACAGATCGAGAGACGGAGGAAGTAGTGGGGCCTGAAAGGAAGCTGGAAGTATCTGAACACATTGAGGAACCAGTAGAGGAGCCTGAAGAACCTGAAGAACCTGAGGATACAGAAGATAAAGTAGGTGACTCAGGAGAGAGACCAATGGAGGATAACAGAGCAGAAGGAAGGGGGGAGAACTCACTCTCTACCCTGGAATTCCCTATTGGGGACCTGCCAAGAGGAACAACTCCTATGAAGAATATTCCCCTTTCGGCGCTACCCAATTTTCATGGGTTATCCTCTGAAGACCCGAATGAATTCCTCTTTGAATTCGATATATTATGTAGAAGTTATGATTATATAAATTCTAATCAGAAACTAAAATTGTTTCCAACAACCCTAAAAGGGAATGCATTGAGATGGTTCATGAGCTTAGGGTCTCAGGCAATTTCTACCTGGGATCAGATGAAAGAAGCGTTCTTGGCCAAATACCAAGATTACTGCCGAACAAGAGAAAGGAAGGAAAAGTTGTTTAAAATGGTACAGAAGGAGGATGAGAGCTTAGAAGATTTCGTGGAAAGACTGCAGTATAATCTGCAGAGGTCTGATCACCCCACTATGAGTAAAGACATTCTGAAGACCATATTGTTGAAGGGGGTCAGAGATGACTGCTTGGACATGTTGAACATGCTGGGAAAAGGGGACATCTCCAAGGAACCATTTGAAGAAATTGTTAATCTCTGCATGAGGTGCTCAAGAGGAGCAGGGAACAGATTAAAAAGCAGAGATAATGTGTATTCGAGAGTTCAGAAGTCAACCAGTGGAGGAGCAACGAGAGCTAAAATAGGTAATTTATTAGAAGAATTTAAAACTGAAATGTTAAGTTCTTTTGCTTCACAAATCGATGCTCTGCAGGTTAAGAAGAAACAGGCTGAAGCAGAAGCTGCTTTAGCTATTTTCTGTTCTAAATGCAGAGGCAAACACCCACTTAGGGAATGTCCACTGGATAAGACACCTATCTGTACGATCTGTGAATTGGACCATGAAACTCAACAGTGTCCTTCTCTGCCCGGAATCAAAGCAGCATTGCAGACAACTGAAGAAGAGGCTGAAGCAGTGTATCTAATGACACAGAGAAGGCAATGGCCACAAAGACAAGGTATGAACTCTAATACAACATTTAGTTGTTGGAACAATAATTCTCCTTTTCAAGCAAATTACCCACCCATGAACCAAATGCAGTACCCACCCTTTATTGCAATGAATTTTCCACTTATGCAACAACCTAATCTCCCTTTTCCTGATCTTGCTATGTGGAATCCCTGGGCTCCCCAGCAACCATATTTCAATCAATGGAACCCAAATTGGGCAGCCCAGCAAATACCATTTCCTCAGAAACAACAGTCTCTTTCCTTACCACCCAATACTTCCCAAAATAACCAGGCAATGAGACCCCAGCTGCCTATGCAACCTAACCCTAACCCGAACAATAATAAAGCTTTGCAGGTAATTAACATTCAAAATCAACCTGCCCTTCCCATGCAATGTAACGACATCCATTTACGTTCTGGAAGAGTAGTTGAACCCATCATAGATGACATCACTGATTCCGAAAAAGAAGAAGTTAGGAAAGGAAAGTCATCCAATAAAGATCCCGAAATTCTTGAATCAACTAACAAGACTGACCAAATAACTGAACCACCCTTCCCTGAAAGATTGACTTTGAGTAAAACGTTTGAGCTGCCAGCCTTTAATCTTCTAGGAGAACTATAGAACTTATACGTTAAAATTCCATTATTACAAGCATTAAGGGATGTCCCTATCTATGCCAGAACTGTTAGAGATATTTGTGTCAGGAAACCTGGAAGAAAAGCCAAGGAGCCCCTCACAGTTCATGTGATGGGAGAACTGACTGCTCTAATGACAGAAAAAGACCCTCCTGTGAAGTATGGTGACCCTGGTCACCCTACTGTAACAGTTCAGGTCGGTAAGACCTTTGTCTCTAAAGTTCTAGTGGATTTAGGGGCTTCAATAAATATTATGACATTGGAAACAGCACAATTACTGCAGTTGAAACATTTGATCAGGGAAACTCCAACTATTTTAGAACTGGATGATCGCTCCACAATCAAACCTGAGGGAGTAATCGAAGACCTGGTAATCTCTGTAGAATCCTGGAATTACCTAGCCAACTTTGTGGTACTACAAACTAAAACAAAGTTGGGGGGTCATCCACTAATCTTAGGAATACCATGGTTAGCTACAGCAGATGCTTTCATCAGCTGTAGATCTGGATCAATGACAATATCCAATGGCCAGGAAACTAAACAATTGACTCTTTACCCCCATGCCACACCCATGATCAATACCGATAATTCAATATGGGTAGACTATGAGGATGGAGAAGCTCAACCTATTCTAACAATTAGACAAGCCTTAACTCTCAAGAACTCAACTGAAGATGAATTAATCAGCAACTTCATTTCTGAACCCTCTTCGGTTAGCTCAGAGATACATAATCACCTCACCACAATACTAGAATTAGAGTCCTAGAACGATCTTGAAACTGAAAATTCATCTCAGATATTAGCCGGTAGTCCTTCCAAAAGTGTGACAATAGAAATCGAGCCAGGAAAGACATTAAATATAAATCCAAATCTAACAGATGATCAGAAGCAGCAGTTAATGAAGCTACTTAAAGAAAATAGGGAGGCATTCGCATGGGATTACACAAACATGAAAGGAATTTCCCCTGAGCTGTGTACTCATCGGATTTACATTAAAGAATGATCCCGTCCAGTTTGTCAACCCCAGAGGAGGACGAATCCCAATCTAAGAGAAATAGTAAAAGAAGAGCTTCAAAAGATGTTAAATGCAGGATTTATATATTCCATATCTGATAGTGAATGGGTTTCTCCGCTAGTAATAGTACCCAAGAAAAATGGGAAATGGCGAGTATGCGTAGACTATAGAGCCCTAAATAAGGCCACCCAAAAAGACCATTTCCCATTACCATTTATTGATCAGGTATTAGATAGCCTAGCTGGTAAAAAGTTCTTTTCCTTTTTGGATGGATTCAGCGGGTATAATCAAATAAGGATTGCACCCCAGGACCAGGATAAAACCACTTTTACTAGCCCTTGGGGGACCTTTGCTTAGAAGGTTCTCCCATTTGGTCTATGTAATGCACCAGCGACATTTCAGAGAGCGGTCATAGGCATCTTTTCTGACATGGTAAATGATTCCCTAGAGATTTTTATGGATGACTTCACTCCTTATGGAACTGCCTTTGAGGATGCTTTGCAAAATCTAGAAAAAGTGCTCAAGCGGTGTATTGAAGCACACATTGCCTTAAGTACTGAGAAATGCCACATGATGATGAATGAAGGCATTGTATTAGGCCACTATGTTTCATTACTAGGAATTCAAGTTGATCCTGCAAAAATACAAGTCATTTTGACCCTCCCTATTCCCGAAACCCAGACAGAAGTAAGAAGCTTCTTAGGACATGCAGGGTATTACAGAAGATTTATCAAAGATTTCTCTAAGATAGCTTCCCCTCTGTTTGTGTTATTAACAAAAAACGTTGAATTTAAGTGGACTGATAATTGTGGAAAAGCATTTGATCAGCTTAAACATCAGTTGTCCATAACTCCCATTTTAACAGGACCTGATTGGGCACTTCCCTTTCACATATCCTCTGATGCTTCAGACACTGCCATAGGAGCTTTCCTGGGACAGGAAGAAAATGGTCTTCCCTACGCCATTTACTTCATTAGTAAAAACATGACTCCCGCAGAACTTAATTACACGGTCATTGAGAAAGAATTTATAGCAGTTATTTATGCTATTAATAAATTTAGGCACTACATCACTGGTTATACTAATTTTGTGCATACTGACCATTCGGCCATCAAATACTTAATGAATAAATCTGTTACAAATGCTTGAGTTACTAGATGGCTACTGTTATTGCAGGAATTCGATATCACAATTGTGGATAGACTAGGAAAGGAAAATGTAGTTGCTGACTTTCTTTCTCGGTTAAAAACTAATGAAAATATTCCAGTAGATGATTCTTTTCCTGATGAGTATTTATTTGCGGTTTCTGCCCACTCACCTTGGTATGCAGATATTGCTAACTACTTAGTTGCAGGAAAATTACCATCACACCTATCACACAGAGAAAAAAGGAAAATGATTCAGCAAAGTGCTAGGTATAGCTGGATAAGCGGATGTCTGTTTCACACAGGGATAGATCAGGAAATCCGGAGATGTGTTGGGGAGGATGAGATCTATGATGTACTAAAAGCTTGTCACGATGACCCTTGTGGAGGACACTTTGCAGACAAAAGAACAGCACACAAGGCACTCAGAATGGGATATTACTGGCCATCACTGTTCAAAGATGCCAGAAAGTATGTGAAGGCATGTGACAGCTGTCAAAGAATGGGCCAGCCTAACCACAGAGATGAAATGCCACTCAATCCCCAGGTAACCCTTGAACCTTTTGAGAAATGGGCATTAGATTTTGTAGGTCCTATTAATCCTCCATCTAATCAAAGAGTATACATATTAGTATGCACAGACTATATGACTAAATGGGTAGAGGCCAAAGCACTCATTAAAGCTAATGAAGAAGCAGTATTAACATTCTTATTTGAAGAAATCTTTGTTAGATTTGGATTACCCAGAGAAATAGTCACCGATGGAGGACCTCCTTTCAATTCCCATGGCTTCAAAAACACGCTCCAGAAATATCATATCAAGCACAAAATGACTACACCATACCACCCCCAAGCAAATGGGCAGGTGGAAAGTACTAACAAGGTCATTGAAGCCATCCTGACAAAAACGATAAAGGAGAATAGGAAGGACTGGTTTCAGAGATTACCTGAAGCCTTATGGGCCTATAGAACTACTTGGAGAAATACAACAGGCTTTTCACCCTATGAGTTAGTCTTTGGAAAGAATGCCATTTTTCCTATAGAATTTGAAATAAAAACCCTGAGAACTGCCTTAGCTGTTAACCTGGATTTAACTGATGCACAGACAGCCAGGTTGCAGCAGCTGCAGGAATTGGACGAGAAAAGACTGGAAGCCGTCCATCAAACAATGATGATACAACAGCAAAGAAGCAAATGGCATGAAAAAGCCATGAAGCAGAAGCAGTTCTAGAAAGGTAATTGGGCTCTACTTTATGATTCTCGTTTTGAGAACTTTCAGGGCAAATTAAGATCAAGGTGGTTAGGGCCATATGAAGTGGATGCTGTTTTTCCAAATGGGACAGTTAGACTTTTAACAATTGATGGGAGCAGAACACCACTGTTAGTAAATGGCTACCGACTTCGGTTATACCAGCGGCCGGTTTCCAAGGAAGATTTTAAAACCACCTGCATGGCAATAAAACAGTATTCCTTTCCAGGGGAACTTGCTACCCCTCAAAGCGCTTGAATTTTTATTACTTATGCAATTTCTTTAGGTTAGATATTATGTCTTTAAAAAAAAATAATAAATCCTGTCAAGGATTACGATATTATATTTCAGTATTTTGCAGATTTTAGCTCGGGAGGAAGCCGGAAGACAAGAAGTTTCGAAGAGGTTAATGCGCAAACGTGGAATTCCCTGTTGCTGCAACACCACATTCCGTTGTTGCAACACCATCCCCGTTGCTGCAACACCATCCCCATTGCTGCAACACCATTTCTTGTATTGCAACATTATTTCTCGTTGTTGCAACACCACCTCCCGCTATCCAAAACATCATCCCCATTTCTACAATTATCATTCCCGTAAGTACAGCATCATTTCCTGACTCCCATCACTCTAATACATTTCCCATCCTCACAACTTTTTCTTTCCGGTAATTCCCTATCATCAAACACCAATTTCGATAGTCCAATACCATTTTCTGGTCACGAGATACTCTTTCATGGCTAAATCCACTCATGAAAACGAGAGTTATCACTGTAACCCCAAGTAATAAATTACGATAAGAGATATTGCTCCTTATGACGACTATGACATCTGACTATCATTCCCATCATTATCATTGCAAATTACCGATATTCCCACACTTCCAGATCTGTGGTAATCAGTGTGACTCAGCGGAAGACGAGATAAGACTTTTTGACGCAGCAATAAAAAAAAAAGGTAAAATACAAGGTACGCACGTTTATCAATGGACATTAAATAATAGATAATGCGGTGAAAGATGATAGGACCATCAATTAGTTATATTTCCAATCAAATCGCTCACACGTAGAGGGGGGGAGTACCAAAGCAAATCCAATAATGATATACCACGCCAACTGCCGCCACCCTTAATTCTCCCGGTAATATGTAAAAGTCACCCTATCGCTCCATGCTACCATTTGCGACGCTTTATTCTGATCTGAAATCGGGAGCTCGGCTCTGAACTTGGAAATTTACTAAGAAAAAGCCATGGGAGGACCTCTTATCACATATGAACCAGCTTCGACAGCAGTCCTGGAACTTTATCCAGACATTTACCAGATATTCTTGCAAGCAGGCTGGATAGAATATTTCAGGAGACTTCCGGATTTTAACGAGCAACAAGTCCTGGAATTTGCACGCAACTTAAGAGAGGGATTTTCTATTGTGCAGGGAATTCAAGTTCCAGTTACGGAGGAAGTAATAGCTCAAGCCATTGCGCTACCAACTAACGGTATAAGGTGGTTCAGCAGGAAGCATTTGATTCTCAATGCGCAGCAGGATTTCTTACGACCAGGCGAGCAGATAGAACCTAAGGGTAGAGGTGTAGCACTGCGGTCGTTACCTCCACCATGGCCAAGAATTTCCGAATTCGTCAAACAATACCTGACATGCAAGGGGCGCTACCAAGTAATCTACCAACACGATTTCATGCTATTAGCTCACTTAAGAAATGGTCAATTGATAAATATGCCATATTATCTATTGGGTTGTCTTAAAAATATGTCACGATATGCTATTAGTGCGAAGCACCCACTTCTGTCCCTAAAACACCACCGGTTAATCCAATTGCTCATTAATAGAGGTCTGGCCTTAAATAATCCGCCACCCCCCATTCATCCCCCGCAGGAAGCTGAAATTCCTCAACCAAAAGATGACCCCCCTCAGCAAATAGAGGATATGCCCGAGCAAATCCCCTGCAAAATCTTCAGCAGGCAGAACGCATCCCCGAACAAGCCTATCAAACATCCCTGCAAACTACTGAAAACGAAAAAGAAGCAGAGGTAACAACAGAAACAACCACATCCCCTGGAAAGGTCAGTCCTTCCACCCCCATACTCCACATTTCTACCGATGATTCTGACAACGATATCCCTATTTCCTTACTTAAGAGGAAGAAGCGTCAAACAAAGGAAACCCCACCAAAAAGAAGAAAATCCAGGGTTTCAGCTAAAACACCTGCTGCTCCGGCTACTACCCCTGAAATTGACCTGGAAAGGAAAATGCCCGCATTCACGACTTTCCTACCCAAACGAAGAACCCGGTCATCGTTAGTAGCCAAAATCCCGAATCCCCCTAGTTCACCACCCATTAATTTAAAAATCCGTACCCCCACCCGGCCCCAAAGTCCATCCCCTTCACCCTCGGAAGTGGAAATGCAGAACATTCATAGCTTCGTGACATCATATGTTGAGGTAGCTGATACACAAGAACCAGCTGCCGACACCCAAGATAATAAGGATCGAACGGCTGTTACACAAGAACCAGCCATGCCCCCAGGTTATACAAAAGAACCACCTACGGGGAATATTGACCAGGATGATGAAATGCAACCCCTGCCTCCACTGGAGCCTACTGCCCCGCAAGATCAGCCCACTATACCTGCCTTGCAAGAGGAAATTGAATTCCTAAGATTACAAATTCAGGATTATCAGGAGGAGATAATAAGGATTAAAGAAGCATATCAAAAGGAATTCAGCCTGCATTTTTTAGCACGAGTGGCCTCGGCAGCAAAGAAAAGCGAAGACAAGGAGTATATGTGCGCCACTTGTGGCGAAATATATACCCAAGCAGGATACAAGGTAGTGGCGGAGCCAAGAGAGAATGTTGCCACTGTTGCAAATGACACAGAAAGACCTACTGCTGCAAAGACCGAAATATCACAACCCTCCGCTAGAATGGAAGGACCTGTTGTCACACAAGAACCAACAGGCTCCCAAGAGAAAGTGCACATAGAAGAACCTGTTGTTACACAAGAACCAATAGGCTATCTGGAAAAGAAAGATCAAATCAGAGAACTTACTGCAACACAAGAACCAGTAAGTCCCGTAGCAGAGACAAAAGCAGGAGATTCACCACGGCCCACCCAAATTATTATGGAGGAAATTTTTACACAGAAATTAGCAAAGGAGAAAGAAGATACAAGCCTACCCCGGACTACCCCAGTTACCACAGCACACAGTGAATCAGGACAGCGACAGGATGAGATACTAGATGCAAACGAAGAAAAAGATGAGGGAGTATTCCAGCCTACTCCAACAGAACAGATTTTTCTTACTGATGCTTATACACAGACAGAGTCTCCTTCTGTTAATGATGCATGTGTAGAAACAGAAAGCTTTCAGGCTTTGAAAGGAAAATGGTGTAAATAGTATGAGCAGTCAAAGGGTAAAGCATTTGAACAGCAGAAAGGAACCTGGTTTAATCAGGCATACAAAAATTGGGAAGCAATTGAGCAATGTAGGGCTCAATATAAAGAAATATCAGAGCTGAAAACCAGAATGACCCAGATGTTCAGATTATTTCAAAGAATACTGGCTATGAGGAAGCCATCTTTTAATTATGCAACATTTTTAAGGGAGAGACTGACATATTTGCAGATAAAAGCTGTAAGAGAAGGGAGACCCTATCAGGTGGTCACAGCAGAACAGTTCATGCAAACCTTTGCAGAGGCACCTAATAATGACCAAAACCTGCTATGTGAGCTTTACCTACACAATGAAGCAGTATCTGAAGAAAGGGACAAGAATATGCTACCTGTGGTTGGTGATATATAGCTGAGAGCCTTTATTTCCTTCTTAGCCAACCAGCTCACATGGCAGAATGCCTTCGTCTCAGCCCAACATAATGAAAAAAATTGTCTTCTGTGGATTAGGGCTGAACCACAGAATGCAGCTACTTTTATTGTACAGCACCAAGCATTGATAAAGAATTCTGATATGAAAAATCATCTCAGACAATTGCAGGCAACAGTCCTGAAGGACTGTCAGCACTATTTGAGAACCAAAGTGCCCTTGGTCGTTAGAGAAAATAATCTCTTCTGGGAAAATTGTCCCAAAGAAAGGAAAGAATATCATCCTTACAATCCAGCAAATCTATAGGTAGCACTTACAAGGGTACCTTTTTATATTAAATGCATGCAACACTGTCCTGAGAATTGGATAGGCTACAAGTTTAAATTTCCACTTTTATGGTTATCCGGGGAACAATATAAGGGTCAGTTTGGGTTATCTACTAAGAAGGAGGCAGCAGCATGGAGACAGATACAGACTATCTGTGGTTTCAGAAAAAGGTCCGACGTCACCTCCTACAGCTATTGCCTCAGTAATTTACATTGTTCATCCCAGTACTCTGACTCAGATTCAGAGTAAAACATTGCATAGGGACATGCAATATCTTCAGTTGGGGGGATGTTAGGACCCAGAATTGACCAATTTTGACCTTATATTTCCATCATAATATTATCCTTTTTCAGTCATAAGTTATAAGTTTTGATCGTACAATGATTTGATGACCCCAAGGTATGGAGTAATTTCCCGCATATCTATATGTTTAATTGTTCACTGCATATTCGTAAGCACCTATGTATTTATCTTTGGAAAGTTAACTGAATTACTAAGAAATTGTCTTAAGCCGCAGGAGTTATAATCTACAGTTGCTGTAACACCAAAAATAGCAACTACGCAGTTGCTGCAACACTAGAAGCAGCAACTGCGCAGTTGATATAGTCAGCAACAGATATTATCTAAAGCGGGTATTTTGGCACCAGCTGAGAATCACAACGGCAATTATCTGAGATGTGGTTAAATCAAGCAATTGTCCAAAACAAGAAGAACACATCTACCCGAACTCAGAGCCAGAATAGCACGGGGAATCGGCGAGAGGAATATGCATATCCCAAGGAAGACAGACGAAGACAGTTATTAGCTGTGTAATAGTCTAAACAAATAATATATCATTATATTGTTGCAACAACACCTCTGTATTTCTTATCTTTGATTAAACGGGTCAAACAACTGAACCATAACAATCTATTGTAATAGATGTCTCCTCTATAAAGAGGAGACATATACATTAGTCAAGGGGGTCTGTAAGAGTATTTTGTAAACATATCAGCAATTCTGAACTTCACTGTATCTGAATTTTTGATGGATGAATAGAAGAACGTTCTGAGTATTTAAGCTACTCTTCGCATTCTAGGGAATCTTGTGAGAGGGACTGGGCCCACCTTCCTCACAAGATTCACCCATTTACTTTGTTGTCAAGTGTGTAAGTGTGTGGTAGTTTCTTTTTGCAGATACTCTGTTTTGGACGTTGTAGCATTAACTCTTGAAGTTCTGTTTTGCTAGCACTCTGTTTTATCTAGTTCTTCGAAATTGTGTAAGCGTGTTTTCACCGGTGAATCTGAGTGCAGTTTGTGTTAGCAATCTGATTCCAGGGGCAGGTGCTGAACGTCCTCATCTGGAGGATAGGGTCCTGATCCTCTGCCAACAGAGCATCCATTTCCTTGTTTCTTAGATCTGTAATTTTAATTAATCCTTTTTCAGCATTGTGATAACTTATTACAGGAATTAAGTATACTACAGCTTTCAATGCTTTTAGAATTTAAGTACAAACAGTATGCAGTGGCCTTTGGAATAAAAAGACTTTCCCAGGTTGACAATTAATGTGGCACTTGATTAATAAACAATTCAACTAGCCAACAGCTCCCAAAGGCGCTCTTGTGCTTTTGCTTCCTTCTCTCAAGTCGGGTCCTCTCAGGTCGGGTTCAAGGTTCTGGTCAATTTCAATTTTCTGTTCTATATTGTGGTCTGTGTTCTTCATGTGGCTAAGTCCTGCTCGCGGCTACCACAGTCGCAGTGGGCGCGGAGTCTTCTGTTTGGCACCTGGTTTATGGCGCTGCCTGTCTTTTCTCTGTTCATGGTTATGCTTTCAGTTTATACAGTATGTTTGGGTCACAAGTCTTTTTGGAAAGGCCCCTGCCTAGGTTGTTACGGTGCTACTCTGAAAACTCTCAGTGTCCTGCTTTTTGATCTTTTTGCAAAAATCGCCCTGCGAGGCAAACTTATGAGTCGGTTAATGCCACCGATGGAGCCACAGATGGCTCTAGGCAGCCAGCTTCCTTGGATGTAAAGTTTTTCTGTACATATTAATATAATAGTAGTTAGTATTGCCGAGAAAAAAAAAAGATATTTACTATATCGGATTATGGGTTAATAATAGTTACACACACATCATTGTTTTCATAAAATAACGTTAACAAACTTATCTTTTTAATATAAACCATAAAAATATTAAAATAGAT
>APFE031287581.1:9199-148082 GCA_000404065.3 Pinus taeda | reverse complement strand
TATTATATTATTAAATTAATAATTAGATTATATTTATCAATATTACATAAGAATTAATAATTAAATTAGATTTATCAATATTACCTAATTTCTCCTATTTCAAGGAATTAAAATATTATATGATTAAAATAATAATTAGATTAATTTCATTAATTAAGACCTAGGTCCAAAGTCAAATATAGCCGTTATTTCAAAATTAATAATTAGATGATATTTACCAATATTACCTAATTTCTCTTATTTCAAGGAATTAAATATTATATTATTAACTCAATATTAGGAAAAATAATAATTTGAATTAATTTCATTAATATAATTATGACCTAGGTCCAAAGTCAAATATAGCCGTTAAGTAGCCGTAAGAGTCTTTGCTCAGTCTATTTAACTTGCTAGACCAGATCTGTTCCTTCAACTCGTCCTGACGATGAACCACACTGGTTGGTTCGAAACCCGTCGGCAATGATATTTTTGATGTGATTTACGCAGAAGCTCTTTTTACAAGTATTTGGGTTTTTCTGCCTGCAAAACCAGAATAATGGAATACACTCACCAATTGATCCCTTAACAAAAAATATCCATTAAAACATATGAAAAACACAGGACATGATCAATATTATCTTAATTCAGAGGAAAACCAAGCATTCGAGGCCTCCACAGGCTAGTTATAAAATGATAACACAATACTGTTTTATTCACAATAACAATACAGAGTCTCAGCCTTAGGCCAGATTATACAGGGTAAATACCTCTGTCTCCAAAAAATGCATTCCAAACACTCACTCTATCCTTTCGCTCCACTCAACCTCTTGCTCATTACATTTTCCTTCCTTTTATCAATCAATAAAAACTCTAACCATATCTAACAACAAATCTCTATTTTTAATAGATCTAACAACAATCTTCTAATTACTAGCTCTTCTTCACACCTATGCTAATGACTCTATCCCTGAATATAAAATAAGATAGTCTCTAACTTATTAGAATAATTAATTATAACAAATTTCTTGAGAGATCCAACCCTCTCAGTAAAAACTTCTTTTTTCCAACCAGGTCAATGAATTTCAACCTCTTTTCGCCACAACATGTGAACAAGTTTTCACATTGCTGACTAAGTTCGGATGCTCCTGCATCAAACTCCCGGGAAAGAAAATAATTGTCCTTCAAACTTTCAAGACTTATTGCATACTTATGTAGTTCTGCTGCTGTCAACTAACTGGAATCTTCCACTGGTTGCTCTTTCCACTTGATTAGATATTGGAAATAAGTCTGCCCTTTGGTTTTCTTGGATACTCTTTGATCCAAAATAGCTTCAACTTCTTTCTTGACTACTTTTGGTACTTATTCCTCCCAATTCACGGTTTGAACTTCATGACCTATAGCTTCTCTCTGTAACTTTGTCTCTTCCTCTTTGAATGGATATAAGTCTACAACATTAAAAATGGGGGATATTCCAATCCCTTCTAGCAACTCAATCTCATATGCATTGGCTGAAAATTTTCTTATAATTTTACAAGGTCCTATCTTTTTAATTTTCAGTTTGTTGTAAGTTATCTTATGAAATCTCTCTTTCCTCAAATGCACCATCACTAAGTCTCCCACTTTGAATTCTTTCTCTCTTCTTTTCAGATCTGCTCTCTACTTGTATTTGTTGTTGCTTTCTTGTAATTTGCCTTTGACTTCTTCCTGTAATCTTTGCATCTGTTCTGAAAATTCTTCTGTGCTTGCACTCCTAGCTTCTTGTTTTCCCAAATCCCTAGGCTCATACACACCTCTCGGATGCATTCCAAAGACAACTTGAAATGTACTCATTCCAGTGCTCCGGTTTGGTGTATCATTGTAAGCAATCTCAACTTGAGCTAATGCCAAATCCCACCTGTTCACTACTTCAGTTTTTTCCATCTGTTTGAGGATGATATGTTGAACTAAAACTGAGGTTAGATCCCAGTTTCTTCCATAAAATCCTCCAAAAATGCCCTACAAACTTGGTATCTTGATTTGATACAATACTTACAGGTAAACAATGCAATCTTACAATCTCTGAAAAGAATAAATTAGCTATGTGTGTTGCATCAATACTTTTCCTACAAGCAATGAAATGTGCCATTTTATAAAATCTATCTACTACAACATAAATAGAATCATTTCCTCTATGAGTTTTTGGTAAACCGAGAACAAAGTCCATGCTAACTGCATCCCATGGTCAATCTAGTATGGGAAATGGTTGATACATTCCTGTATTTTGACTCCTTCCTTTGGCATGCTGACATATCCTGCATTTATCAACAATCTTTTTAACATCAGTTTGCATTTTTGGTCAATAATAAAAAGCATTCCCCTGAGCGAAGGTTTTATCTTGTCCAAAATGACCAGATAACCCTCCACTATTTTCCTCCTTGACTATGTTCTCCCTCATGGAACATTTGGGAATACATAACTTGTTGCTTTTAAATAATAGGACTCCTTGAATGAGGTAGTCCAACCACTAACTTCTGTTATGGCTCATTGGATTCTGAACTATTGTGTAGATATCTCTAAAATCTTCATCATCCTTGTATATTTCTATCATTTCCTCAAACCCTACAACACCCACTTTGAACTCTTGCATAATAAAACTTACCCTGCTCAATGCATATGCTACTTTATTAGACTTACCACTCTTATGCTTTATTACAAAAGTAAAACTTTGTAGAAATTCCACTGGCATGCTTCTGATTCAGCTTCGACTAGTTATTGATAAACTATAGAGCATGATTTTCTGAATATAAGATGAATTATTTTCGCAGCAAGTAATGTCTCCACTTTTTCAAAGCCTACACAATAGCATAAAACTCCTTGTCATAAGAAGAATATTTCTTCTTTGCATCATTCAGTTTCTCGCTGAAATATGTTATTGGCATTTACTCCTGACTCAGAACTGCGCCAACTCCAACTCCAATTGCATATGTTTCTACTTGAAAGACTTTCTCAAAATTAGGCAATGCTAAAATTGGCTCCTTTGTGATCTTCTTCTTCAACAAATTAATGTTCCTATCTGCTTCTTCTGTCCATTGGAATGGTTGATTGATCTCCTTGATTGTCTCAAGGATTGGTGCACAAACTTGAATAAAACCTCTTATAAACTTTTTGTAAAAACTTGCAAGTCCCTGAAAGCTTCTTACCTCAAATATGCTTCTAGGAGTAGGCCAGTTCCAAATTGTTTGGACCTTTTCTGGAAACATCTTCAAGCCCTCTTTGGAAAATACAAATCCCAAGTACACCAGCTCCTCCTTCATGAAACTACACTTCTTCAAATTGATTAGTAGCTTCTCCTTCTGTAGAGTTCTTAGGACCAACTTAAAATGCTCTAAATGCTCCTCTTTACTTTTACTAAAAACCAAAATATCATCAAGGTAAACAATGACAAATTTACCTACATACTCCTTTAAGACTTCGTTCATTAACCTCATAAATGTGCGGGGTACATTAGTGAGCCCAAAAGGCATCACCAACCACTCATATAGTCCACTATTTGTTTTGAATGCAGTTTTCCATTCATCACCTTCTCGGATTCTTATTTTATGATATTTGCTTTTCAATTCTATTTTAGTAAAGTATTTTGATCCACTCAAACAGTCCATTAAATCATCCATTCTTGGCAAAGGAAATTTGTACCTGATTGTGATCTTGTTGATAGCTCTAGAATCTATGCACATGCGCCACTCTCCTCCTTTCTTCGGACTGAGTATTGTTGGTACAACATGGACTGAGACTTTCTCTAATCAGCCCCTTATCCATCAGCTCCTGTACTTTCCTTCCAACTTCTGTGTTCTCTTGAGGAGTTAGTCTATACGCAGCTTTATTTGGTAAACTTACCCTGGTATTAGATCGATGTGATGGCTAATACTTCTAATTGATGGTTAGGTATTCAGTAATTCATCCACAATGATATCAGAAAATTCATCTAACAAAAATTTAACTTCTTCAGGCAGATCATCTAAATTTGTGGAGGTTAAGATTACCTTTGACCTTCCTACGATAGCAAAATGCAACTACTCGCTTTTCACTACCTCATGTATCAATTCATTTCTGCTTATCAACATAATGCTATTTCCAGGCGTCCCTTTATCAACATCATTCTTCAATGGCGACAACATGTGCTTAGTTCTGTCCTTCTCTATGGTATAGGTGTTTCTCCTCCCATCATGAATCGCTTTCTGATCAAACTGCCATGGTCTCCCCAATAATATATGACATACATCCATGTTCATTACATCGCATAAAATCACATCCTTATACGTACTGATTTGTATCTCAACATTGCATTGTTTTGTCACAATGACTTGATGCCCCTTCTGTAACCAAGACACTCTGTAGGGTGCAGGATGTACTATCTTTGCTAACCCAATCTTATCGACCATCTCTGTGGACACAAGATTGTCAGTGCTTCCACTGTCAATTATTGCCTTACAACGCTTACCTTTTGATTCACATGTGTTTCTAAAAAAGTTCTTCCTCTACGTGGGTTCTCTAGTCTCCTTCTCTGCTCTCAGCAAAGTTCTTCTCAGTAGCAATGATTCACCTTGTTCAGGGGGTTCTTCTTTCTCCACAAGTCGAGGTGGTTCTAGCTTTGCCTCAGCCACATTTGCATTCCTCTGACTTGTTGATTTGTTATGAGGACAATCCCATGACATATGTCCCCACTCTGCACATGTAAAACATCAAACATCTCTTCCTCACGCTTTTCCTCGGGTGCAAATCTTCCTCTCTTAGCTTCACCCCTCTATGGTGGTCTGCTACTTGAGCTTCCTGTTTCTTGTTGATGTTGTTGTCCTCTTGATCTGGTAGCTCCTCTACGTCACTGAGCTCCTTCCTCTGTTCCTTTGACTCTGCTTTCTCAAGATCTTCTCTTCTACCTTCAAGCTTCAAGCTTGTTTGATAGGCATCCTCAATAGTTTTCAGAATTAACAAACTAATCTCATCTTATATATCACACCTTAAACCATTTATATATCTAGTTATCTTTTCCACATCATCTTCTACATGCCCTACTCTGATACTCGATCTATAAAATTCTTCTGTATACTCCTTAACAGACATTCCTTTCTACTTTAAATTTTGCAATTGCTTAAAAAGATTCAAATGATAGTCTTTAGGAAAAAACTTGGCTTTCATTTTACTTACCATTTTGTCCCACTGCTTGATCTTGGATTTCCCTTTCCTCGTTCTTGATTTTTGTACCTCGTCCCTCCAGATGGATGCATGACCCTTCAATTTGTTGACTGCAAAATTCACCATCTTCTTCTCTTCAACCTCTTCATAGTCAAAGTACTGGTCTATGGATCTGATCCAATCCATAAGCTCCTCTACATTTAGACTCCCTTCATACATAGGGATCTCCACCTTGGGTTTGCTTCCCACCTTTGCTAGCATATTGATGACTTTGGCAGTTTCATTGTCTTCCTCTGTTTCCTCCACTTCCACAGCAGATTCTTCTGAAGAGCTCTCAGCTCCATCATCAGGCGCTCTCCTTTGAGTAGTCTCAATTGACTCCATTCGTGCACGCAAACTTTTCACCTCTTCCAATAGAATTGCATTTGGATCTAGTCTTCCTTGACCAATTCCTCTCCTTGGCAGCATCTTTGCTACAAACAACTCTTTCTTCTACTCAGCTACCAAAAATGGTGCAGCGGAAACAATGGTTTAATAAAACCCACAAATGGATTTGTAAAACCCAACAATCACCTTGTCAAACACCCCTTTTACACAAAATATAGGCTCCTTCCCTATCGGAACCAAAAAGCCTTTGAAAAAGCTTAAAAATGAGGTTTTCCCCTTTCGACCCAAAATCCTTCAATAATGTTAAAACTGCACTTTAATTCCTTTTCAACCAATTATATGCATTAGTGTTGCGAATCTAGATCTGACCGATCAAATAGTTAGGATCCAACCGCAATATCAGTGATCAAGGTTCCACCGGCTCCCAACTATCGACGCTATGGAGGTCTAATGTGATATCACTATTTCTATCGGAAATTTGCAATGGCCACTTTAATATATATCTTCCTCCCCCCTAAACCTTCGATGTGATAGCCTTACGGATCCGATAAGCTATCCAATCACCCCAATATTGTTTTGGGTCCTGGTATGACGCGCTATCGGAATTCAGCGATTACAAGTCGGTTCCCTTCCTTGATCAGACCCGATAAGGTCTGAAAGCGCGAATTATAATATTTCAAGTCTGCTTCAATGAATCTGCTAAGTGTTTAGCGTGATTTTCCAGTGTAAATGACTTTCGGTGATGCGACAAGGGAATGCACAGGGGTGATGTGATTTGGGTTTCTACGGACCCGATGGGCATTCAAAACCTCCGTCTAAAGGATTTGAAGTCTGGATTCTCTGTTTAAACATATTTTGAGCCTGATACTTAGTGTATTTGGGTTTTTCTGCCTCCAAAACCAGAGTAATGGAATGTGCTCACCAATCAATCCCTTAACACCAGATCTCCATTAAAACATATGAAAAGCATAGGCCATCATCAATATTATCTGAATTCAAAGGAAAAACAAGCATTCAAGGCCCCCATAGGCCGATTATAGAATGATGCACACAATACTATTTTATTCACAAGAATAATACAAAGTCTCGGCCTTAGGCCATATTACACAAGGAAAAAGACCTATGTCTCCAAAAAATGCATTCCAAACACTCACTCTATCCTCTCACTCCACTCAACCTCTCTCTCATTACATTTTCCTACCTTTTATCAATCGATAAACACTCTAACCATATCTAACAACAAATCTCTATTTTTAATAGATATAATAGCAACCTTCTAATTACTAGCTCTTCTTCACACCTATGCTGACAACTCTATCTCTGAATCTAAAATAAGATAGTCTCTAACTTATTACAATAATGAATTATAACAAATTTCTTAAGAGATGCAACCCTCTCAGTAAAAACTGCCTTTTACCAACCAGGTCAATGAATTTCAACCTCTTTTAGCCACAACATGTGAACAAGTTTTCACATTGTTGACTAAGTCGGATGCTCCTGCATCACCTGAAGTAGTATGGGAGGGTGCTAGAACTAAGTTTCTGCACCCTTGAAATGTTTGAGAGGCTCGACTGGTCCTTTGTTTGTTCCTGTGCACTGGTGGCTTTGTGCACCTTTGGTTCCTTGCGGCGTGATACCCTGCCTTTGCGCAGCCCTAACCAGGGGTTGTGTCGCGCTCTGCACTATTTCCCGATACCTTATTTATCTTCCAGTATTAATTAACCACCTTCGCCTACTTAAATGTCTTAAGTTATACTTAACAATACAAAACATTCATATAGGTTCGCACAGTAAATAAACAGTATACTTGCAAACTATATCCAATCATGCATTAAACCAGGAAAAGATACACAAAATTATAGTGAAAATTTTCTTTATTGATTCTTCCAACGGTTACAGACTCAATCTACCCTTCGCACTCAGCTACAGGGGTCCGCGCACTCAGCTGCAGACTACTAGGCCTTTGTGCACTCAGCTGCAGAGCCTTCTCCTACTCTACGACTCACAGACACACTTTACACTTCAACTCAATCACTTAGACTTCTCGTGCTTCTATTCTCTTAGTTATTAGTTATCTTCTACACTTAGAGCTTTAGTCTATTACAATGCCATGGTATGTAGACCATGGGTATGTCTATCCAGTCGATATTACATTAAAAAAACTAGGGTGGACAACCTTGTGACTCTATCATACTTTCGCGCCCTGCGCCCATAGTTCGCGAAGCTTTTACAACCAGAGTCAGTCAAAACATGGGCTTTAAGCCCCAAAACATGCCTTGGGGGGATTCCATACCCAACAACCATCTTAAACAAAAATTGACTTACGGTTTCAAGAAAAAAATGTTCTTTGTTTTTAAAATGCTCTTCAATATTTGTGTGGTTCTGATGGGTTTTTTTTGCGCAGATTTGCACACTTGTTTAATTGACGAAGTGTGTAAATTTTAAAATTCCTACAATTCATAACTTTAAGACTTTTTGCGTAGTTTTCATTTTGTTGAGGTGTGAGACTGACGCACTGGCCTCTCTTTACATATGTGTAATTGACACACTTTGTCATGGTATCAAAGCACCAGGTCGCAAAATACTTCAGAGAGAGCAATGCTTCAATTTTTTTTTGGGCTCACAAAGAGAAGCAAGGGTTGTAAGATGTCGAGGATATGATGAAAAATCATCATGAATTCCGTACATGTGAAGAAGAATAAGTGCATCAATTTCGCATCTGTCAAGAGAGCCTAGTGCGTCAGTTTCACACCCCAACAAAAAAGAAAGTGTGCAAGTGTTCAAACAATTGTTAAATTTTTAAAATTGACACACTCTGTCAATTGAACGAATGCGCAAAACTACATAGAAAAAGTCATTGGAGCCACGCAAACGTTGAAGAGCGTTAACGTTATTTTTTTTCAAACCGTAATTCGATTTTTGTTTAAGCTGGTGAACGGTCAAATGAAGGAATCTGAGAGGGTAAAATGAAGAAATCCGTGAAGGTTCACAATGTAAAGGGAGAAAGGGCTCATGAAATTATTTTTTTGTGCCTTGTGTTTTTCAATGTGTTGTCAGGCATGGAAATATTTTTGTCTCATGAGACATTAAAAGTTACACGTGAATATTTAAAAAAAAGGGAGTCCTCCATAGTTTTCAGGCGAGAGCTATTTCCACCTCTATAGAAACATTAATGTGCGTCTTTACAGCCCAGATTCCTCTCAGGATCCCTCCTCCTTACGTCACCGCCATTGCCATCCCTCACACCATGCATCCATCACATGTTACATCTCACCAAGCTCCGACGACTCGACCATGCATCCAAGCCATGTTTCTGCCCATCTAGCTCAGGTCGCCGGAGCTTGGTGAGATGTAACATGTGATGGATGCATGGTCGGGTCGCCGGAGCTTGGTAAGATGTAACATGCGATGGATGCACGATGTGAGGGACGGTGACGGTGGTGACGTAAGGAGGAGGGATCCCGGGAGGAATCTGGGTTGTAAGGATGCGCATTAATGTTTCTATAGAGGTGGAAATAGCTCTCGCCTAGTTTTCATATGGTATTTTGAAAAGGTTTTTGAAATTTCTTTATTCGAATTTTTAAGGGTGTTTATTTTAAGAGCCTTTGTCATATTTAAAGGTCTTCATGCTCCTTACATCTGTTTTTTTAAAGAGGTTTATCTGAAAAAAAAAACTAGAAATCAGTTATGGGCATAGTAATATTTAAGAAAAAGGAGGATTTGTGAAAGAATCTGTTAAAACTTTATGAAAGTTTTTTTTGTGTGTGTGAAAGTATTTCCCTTGTAGAGAATTTTTAGACCCGTTTTTGAAACTAAGCAACAGATAAGCCACCATAGAGGGATTTTTATTGTGGGAAACTAGAACTTGTGTAGGTCAATTTGTTTGTTGAGATGCATTATGTAAGCGCTCAACAAATGGGAAAATCCAAGACGGGAAGAAATTCAAACCAACATTAGGAGATGTTTGATTTTTTTTTATGATGAGAAGCAAAGACGACCAAGGAAGCATACGATACCCTTAAGAAGAGTTTTCGTGTAAGGGGGAGCAATCCAGATGAATATGAAGAATTTGGTGAATCCCACTTTGCTCAGCCACAAGTGGATGATGAGTGAAGAATTTGGAGAAGCACAGAGAAGGACCACATAGATGTTGGTGAACTCCATTGTGCACAGCCACAAGAGGATAAAAATTTTGTGATTCTAGCAACAGAGATTGCTGATAACAATTTGATGATTCTAGCAACAGAGCTCACTGATAACAATTTGATGACTCTAGCAACAAAGCTTCTTGATGACAATTTGGTGAATCCAACAATAGAGCTTGTTGATGATAGTGAACCTTCCATTGAAGTAGTCAATGTTATAGTTAATCCAGCAATTAATATTGTTGATGTAAATTTCGATGAAGAATTATTGGCTAAAGATGAATGGTTGCGGATGATGCAACAAAAACAGCACATTGACATGATGTTGTTTGGTGAGGTAATCCCACTTGAATCTAAAAACCAAGTGGAAGAAAACATGTCTACAGCAACCCAAGTTAGTACAAAAGTGGGAGAAATAGAGGTAGAAACAAAGACAAAGATACAGGTAGACACCAAGAAGGAAGCCCACAAGGAGAGAACAAAGACATATGCAAAGGCAGAGAAAGAAACACAACAGGTGAAACCTCTCATTATAGAGCAGAGGGAACATAACCAATATGGTTTTGCAGATGTGTTTACACCTACCATTGATTTCCAATGTGCATGTAAACATGATGATTATGAAGAAGACTTAAATTTCCTTGAAGCATGGCTTGCAACACCATGCTTTGATAAAGTCTGCATAAAAGCTAGAAATGAATGTCGAAGACAGCATGCATGATGAACACATTAATGAAATTTTCAAGTATTGGAGTTTTGAAGAGATTAAATTTTATTCTCATCTAATATTGCAGTGGATTGATGATGAAAAGCACACTATAGAAGATAATATGTGGTAGCAGCCCACATACAAGCCAATTTTTTTGAAGAAAACTACTCACACACCCTAGAATGGTAGAAGAACTACACTAGGAAATGAGTAAACTAAGGTTTAAAGAATACAATAAGAAGAAAATTTTGAAACAATTTAGAGCCTAAAGGATCTAGAAGAAGAGAAAAAAAAAAAAAGTAAATGTAGTTGAAGTGAATTTTTTTAATTGTAAGCCTAGCTGAGACATAAACCAACATGCATCTTAATTGAATTTTTATGTGGTTTAAATTATGGGGAAGTGTTGGAGAATATAATTCCAACCACCTGTTAGGTGTAAAAACCGTCCATCTAAGTGTCCTAGTTCAATTTTAGTTTGTCAATTTTAGTCGAATTTCACTCGAGTCATTTATCACTGATGTTTCCAACGTAATCTCATTTATAGCTCAACTTCAAAAAGTGTTCAAACTTACGAAATTGTAAAAAATTTAAATTTAACACACTTCCTCTTCTTCAGAGATGTGTAAGTCAAGGTTCTTTCACACCTCCTCCTCGGCCTCTCATGACCCTTGCTTCTTCTTTGTGAGCCCCCAAAAAAAAATTGAAGTGCAGCTCTCTCTAGAGTCTTATGCGACCTGGTGCTCTCATACCATGATAAAAAATGCAAATTGTGGAGTAGAGGATTTTTCTTCTCAGTATTATGAATCAGTAAAATAAGATTACATTGGGAACATCAACAATAAATGACTACAGCAAGACTAAACTAAACTGGAAAAAATAAAATTGAACTAGGACACCAAGATGGACAAATGTGGCACTTAGCAAGTGTTTGGAATTAGATTCTCCAACAAGGACATGGATTTCTCCATTTGAGAAAAAAAGAACGCATTACTATGACAGTCAAGATTCAAGAATACATCTTCAAAGAGGACGTTGACTTCTCATCGGTAAACAACTGTGACACAATAAAACAATAAAATAAAACCAAATTTGCTAACTATTTTATTAACCAGGCCATTGCATGAGATGAAAGAAAGGGAATAGGGCATACTTTGTGTGGGCATAGAAATAAATAAAGAGGCATTGGAACGTTTTAGCTAAAACATGATTCTATATTTTAGAAATATTTTGGAATATGATGGACACTAGTGCACTATTTTGATTGATTGAAGATTTTAAGAATATTTCAGAATCTAATGGACAAAAGTAGTGTGGCCTATTTTTTATTACCTGATTCATCTTCCTGAAATTCCAAAATATTCCCAAAACCTAGATAATCACAGTTGTGGAATGCTAGCTTTTCATCCTCACAAAAATTGTGTAAAAGATAGTGAAATTCAGAAAGCTAGTGAAATGCATAAAGCAATGAACGAATAATAAATCATGAATTACAAAAAACAATGAATGAAGAATAAAACATAAATACATTTAGAGAATCTTATCAATCAAATTCCAAAATTTTCCCAAAATTTAAATACCAAATAAAAATAATTGTTAAAAGGTAGTTTATCATCTTCATAAAAATTATCAATCAAATTCCAAAACCTTCTCAAATTTTCAAAAAAATATAAAATGACTCTCAATGTTGAAAATTAATCCGAACTACTGAACATGACTGTCCCATGCCTAGAAAGTATGAGAAATTCAAATTGCAAAATTTTCAACGAGCTGAAGGGATGTAGAAGTAAATGAAGTTTCAGATGAGTGATCATTGTACAAGCTTTCGCCTCCTCAAGAAATTAGTAACTAGAAGTCAACATCAGTTGGTGTAAACATTACTGCTTGGTATATTACATGCAGGAAGAAGGACACTGCACAATAAATATGTGAATTGTGCAATTATTTTATTATATAATTTTAATGTTTTGTCTCACTGCCATGGATAAAAATAAAATGTATGTATTATTAAAAAATATATGCCATAATTTAGTTTCAATTTGGTTTAGATGTTTCGAGAAAATATTGGTGGGCGCTTAAAACCAGTTTCTACTCTTTTGTAAAATGAGAGTCTTTGTAAAACTTTATAAAATCTTATTTTTCACCATGGTTAAAGAAGTTGTAGCCTCCATGTGTTTTGTTTTATTTTTTAAGCTTGTGAAAAAAATGATACAATATTGTTATGTAATAAGTAGTTTTTTTACTACACATTATTCTCAATTCTATGATATAAGTGTTACCTTTTCCTCTTCCTCGACCACCGGGAGAGGAAGCGTTTTCAAATTCCAACCTTTGACTTTTGGATGGCCCAAGCCGTAGGGAGTTAGGATAAGAATAGAGTGACCTATAGATAATCTCAAGTTCGAGACCCAAAATGGGATTATTCTTTCGACCCCATCCACACAGATCTTTTCTTTATCACATACGCGTTTGGCATATACGCGTTTGGCGAAGACTTTTCAAATCGACTGGGTTTTACTGTCACTTGTAAGGTAGGCCAACAATATTTACAAGGCTAATTGCCATTTAATATATCCTATATGAGAATTCAAGTGTCATTGAACACTGGAGATGCAAGCAGATGTGAATGAGATCTTCGTCAGGTAGGCCAACAATATTTACAAGGCTAATTGCCATTTAATATATCCTATATGAGAATTCAAGTGTCATTGAACACTAGAGATGCAAGCGGATGTGAATGAGATCTTCGTCACGTGTGAGTTAATAACTTTGGGGATTTCAAATTGATATGAAGATTCATAGTCACCGGAAAGCTTGACAAGCTAGATGTAAGTGCATGTGTTTGCATGCCATCGAGCACTAGTAAGTGTGAAGCCAAATTCACCCAAGATTCTAGATCCTTCTAGATCAGATCTTCCTAGATCTCCAGGATTCTAGATCCTTCTTCTACCTCTATAGATTTGTAATTTCTCTAACCAAGGAAAGCAAGCCAAGGCCCAAGCCTGTTATGTAATGCTAAGTTTCTGTTCTTCGGTGATTGTTTTATCTGTTCTGTCATTTCTAACTGAGCAATCTTGTTGTTTTCTAACTGAGCAATCTTGTTGTTTCTCCATTTGTTGGTCTTTGTGAATTATTCTCTGTTATTGTCGTCTAAGTCTCTAAGTATGAATCCGGTGTGTGTTATGTATGCTCTGGTCTAACAACTGGCATCAGAGCTAGAGTCGAATATCCACTATGCAAGCCGCTTAGTGCCATCACCTTACTCTGGCAGCGTTCGTTAAAACGTTGGATTTTATCCCTAGAGCTATTGAAGGATATGTCCAAGAAATAACTGAGGAATGTTGGAACTAAAAGACAGTTGCTGCAAGAAAAACAAGGTTGTGGATCTATGTTGAAACGTGTTGTTGGAGTTTGAAACGTGGAGATCCGTGGAGTTTGGAGTTGAAACGTGGTGTTCGTAAGTTTCTTTTCACATCAAGCTTGCATGTTTACGTCAAGTTTTTTTCTCAAACCAACATATGTATGTGTGAAATGTGAAAAGGTTAAAACATTATATATGTTTTTATATTTATTATGAAACAAATATAATTATATGTTGGAATATTGAAAAGTATATTTTAAAAAGAAGCAGGAATTTTGAAAAAGGTATTTTAAAAGGAGGAAGGTCATTATTACTAAATTTTTAAGAGTAATAATTAAAGTTTTATTTTTAAGTGGAGTTTTTGTGTGAATTTGATTGAAAATGGGGACAACAGTTACAGATATGGAGAAGTTGAGCGGGGCTAATTTTGCCCTATGGAAATCACAGATGGAGGATATATTGATTTTAAAGGATCAATATTTTCCAATTGAGGGCACAACAAAAAAACCCTCATCGATGACAAATGAAAAGTGGGATAAGCTAGATAGAAAGGCGATTGCAACAATCTACCAATATTTAGCAAAGAATGTTTATTTCAATGTGTCTGGGGAAAATACGGCAAAAGGATTATGGAAGAAGCTCCATGATCTATATGAGAAGAACACAACATCAAACAAAGTGTTCTTGATGAATAAGCTTTATAATCTCAAAATGAAGGAGGGTGCTTCAGTTGCTGAGCACTTGAATACATTTAATATTATTACTAATCAGCATGCCTTTGTTAAAATCATTTTAGAGGATGAAATTAGAGATATTTTACTAATGTGTTCTATGCCAGACAGTTGGGAAAATTTAATTATAGCTATGAGAACTTCAACAACTACAGGGACCCTAAAGTTTGATGATGTCAGTAGCAGTTTAATGAATGAGGAGCTGCAACGCAAGTCAATTACAGAAAATCAGGGAGGAGAGGCTCTAGCTCTAGCTGATCATGGTAGGAGAATGGATCGAGGCCGGCAAGGGCGATCGAGATCGAGAGGCTGATCAAAATCAAGGAGAGGCATAATAATCTGCTTTCATTGTGGCAAACCCGGTCACATGAAGAAAGAATGTCGATTCTGAAAGAAAGGACAAAAGGATCAAAGACCGCCCAGTACAAATCACAAGTCATCCATCACAAATGAAGGTGAGACTACTGTTGTAGTCACAAATGGTGATGTGTTGTTTACTATTTCAGTAGAGGATGCATGCGTATATACATCTAGCAGTAGCTTTGATTGGATCCTTGACTCTGGGGCATCTCACCATCTAACCCCATGCAAAGATAGCTTTGTTTCATATAATCCTGGTGATTATGGTAGAGTTCATTTTGGGAATAATCATTTTTGCAGTATTGTTGGAGTGGGAGATGTCCAGATCAAGATGAAAGATGGACAAGATATATTGTTGAAACAGGTCAGATATGTACCAGAAATGCACATGAGTTTAATCTCTATGGGACGAGTGAATGATGAAGGCTATTCGACAAGCTTTGGAAAAGGAGGCTGGAAAATTAGTAAAGGTGCATTGGTTGTGGCCAAAGGACCCAAGACAAGAACATTATACACATTGAAGACACTGATAGGAAAATCAGATTTGGCTTCTGTCACAAAAGAAGGAAATTCAGCAGATCTGTGGCATAAGCATTTGGGTCACATGAGCGAGAAGGGCTTAAAAATCCTTGTTGATAAAAATTTATTGTCATGTTTGAAATCCTACAATCTTGATCTTTGTGAGCATTGTATATATGGTAGACAAAGAAGGGTTTCATCCCTTAGAGGTGGCCATGACAGAAAGAAAAATGTGTTAGAATTTATACACTCATATGTGTTTGGGCCTGTTAACATCAAATCATTAGGAGGAGCATCATATTTTGTAACATTTATAGATGATGCATCCAGGAAGATTTGGGAATATCTTATGAAAAATAAGAGTGAAGTGTTTGGAACATTTCAAAAATTCCATGTTGCTATTGAAAGAGAGACTAACAAATTTTTGAAGTGTTTAAGAACAGATAATGGTGGAGAATATTGCTCAAATGCATTTAAGGAATATTGTAACAGGTTTGGCATAAAGCATGAGAAGAATGTGCCTGGTATTCCTCAACAGAATGGTGTCGCAGAAAGGATGAATCACACCATTATGGAAAAGGTGCGAAGTATGTTGTCCAATTCCAGTTTGGAGAAGAAATTTTGGGCTGAAGCAATTAGGACCGCCTGCTACCTCATAAATAGATCTCCAACTACCACCTTGGATGCCGGTATCCCTGAAGAAGTTTGGACCGGTAAGAATTTGAATTATTCTCAATTGAAAATCTTTGGATGTGAAGCATTCGTACATATTCTCGAAGAAAATAGAACTAAGCTAGATGATAAATCTATGAAATGCATTTTTTTGGGATATGCGAATGAAGATTTTGGTTATCGTATATGGGATCCAGTGAAACATAAAATTATTAGAAGCAGGGATGTTATATTTAATGAGTCAGAAACGTTCAAGAGGACAGTAGGTGAGTTGGAGGTCAAGAAGGTTATTGACAGGTTTGTAGAGCAATAGGAAAACGTACCACCCATACAAGAAAATGAACAACAAATTTAGGAGCATGAAGAAAAACAAGTGGAAACTGATGAACAAGAAGAAGGAATCTTGTAGGAACCTTTACAGGAGATTCAACTTGATAATGCACCACCATAGTTGGTTCATAGATATTTTAGGCCTCATAAGCCTTCACAAAGGTATCCTCCTTCAAACTATATTTTGTTGACTGATGAAGGTGAACCTAATTGTTTTCAAGAAGCTTGTAAAGTTGAGCAAAGTGAAGAATGGAAAAAAGCAATGGAAGAAGAAATGAACTCTTTGCAGGAAAATAAAACTTGGGAGTTGGTAAACCTCCCAAAAGGTAGAAAGGCTCTACAAAACAAATGGGTGTACAGGATTAAGCATGAAGGTGACGAAAAGAAGAAGAGGTATAAAGCAAGGCTGGTGGTGAAAAGTTTTGCCCAAAAAGAAGGTATTCACTTCACTAAAATTTTCTCACCTGTTGTTAAAATGTCATCCGTTAGAGTCATTCTTGGTCTAGTTGCTACTTTAGACCTAGAATGTGAATAGTAAGATGTAAAAACTGCATTCCTTCATGGTGAATTGGAGGAAGAAATTTATATGGAGCAGCCAGAAGGCTTCATAGAAAAAGGCAAAGAAGGCCTTGTTTGTAGGTTGAAGAAGAGTCTTTATGGGTTGAAACATGCATCTCGACAATGGTACAAGAAATTTGATTCATTCATGTTGTTACATGGTTTTCAAAGGTTGGAAGTTGACCATTATGTCTATATCAATAGGTATGATCAAGGAAAGTATATCATATTATTGTTATATGTGGATGACATGTTGATTGTTGGGCATGATAAGAATAAGATCAATAGGTTGAAGAAAGGTTTGGATAGCAAATTTGCAATGAAGGATTTGGGACCAGCACAACAAATATTGGGCATGCGGATTATGCATGACAGGAAAAACAAAAGGTGTGGCTGTCACAAGAAAAATATATCAAGAAGGTGCTTGACAGGTTTAATATGAAGGATGCCAAGGCAGTTGGTACACCCCTTGCAGCCCACTTCAAGTTGAGTACTGAATTATGTCCTAGTGATGACAAGGAGAAAGAAGAGATGAGCAAGATTCCTTATGCTTCAGCAGTTGGCAGTTTGATGTATGCCATGGTATGCACACAACTAAACATTGCATATTCAGTGGGAGTAGTGAGTAGGTTCCTTGCCAATCTAAGCAAACAACATTGGCAAGAAATAAAATGGATTTTGAGGTATCTCAAGGGTACTAGTCATTATTGTTCATATTTTGGTCATGATGAGACTGTGCTTGAAGGATTTAAAGATGTGGATATGGCTGGAGATATGGATACCAGAAAGTCCACTGTAGGTTATTTTTATACATTTACAGGTGTAGCAGTATCTTGGGTGTCAAGGCTACAAAGAATAGTAGCCCTCTCTACAACAGAAGCAGAGTACATAGCTGCAATAGAAGCTTGTAAAGAGATGTTGTGGATGCAGTGATTCCTAGGAGATATAGGAATAAAGCAGGACAAGTATGTGTTATATTGTGATAGTCAAAGTGCCATTCACTTGGCGAAAAACCTAGCATTTCATTCAAAAACCAAGCACATTGAATTAAGGTACCATTGGATCCGGCATGTGTTGGAGGAAGAACAGTTATCCTTGGAAAAGATCCATACAGATAGGAACCCTGCTGATATGCTCACTAAGATTCTACCACGAAATAAACATGAGTTATGTAGAGGCATGGTAGGACTCGATGTGACTTGATGACTCTTATTTGGCTTCAAGTGGGAGAATGTTAAGTGTGAAGCCAAATTCACGCAGGATTCTAGATCCTTCTAGATCAGATCTTTCTAGATCTCCAGGATTCTAGATCTTTCTACACTGCAATTAGTTTCTAGATCATTCGAGATCTCCATCTGAATCACATACAGGATTCTAGATCCTTCTTCTACCTCTATAAATTTGTAATTTCTCTGGCTAAGGAAAGCAAGCCAAGGCCCAAGCCTGCTATGTAATGCTAAGTGATATCTCTTCTCCAATGATTGTTTTATCTATTCCGCTGTTTCTGATTGAGTAATCTTGTTGTTTCTCCTGTTTCTGATTGAGTA
This sequence comes from Pinus taeda, assembly GCA_000404065.3. Classification (NCBI taxonomy): domain Eukaryota; kingdom Viridiplantae; phylum Streptophyta; class Pinopsida; order Pinales; family Pinaceae; genus Pinus; species Pinus taeda. The sequence goes on along the minus strand of APFE031287581.1, from coordinate 129,618 downwards.
ATCTTGTTGTTTCTCCATTTATCTGTTTCTGTGAATTATTCTTTGCTATTGCCATCTAAGTCTCTGAGTATGAATCTACTATATGTTATTTATACTTTGGTCTAACAGATAGGGTATATTGAATAACTAGTAACATTTTAAATATTCGTTAACTTAAAGAAGCGGGGAAAATATGGTGTACTCATAGCATATATTAAATAGTGGATAAGCCTTAAAGAAGTGGGGAAAATATGTTAGGGTACACCTTATTTTCCCAGCTTCTTTAAGACTAGCAATATTTACAAGCCTATTCGCTATTTCATACACCTTATCTTAGATCCTAATAGTACCTGATGGCATGCAGAAGCATACCCATACATCCAGCCATGCCAAGATTTTCGACGACCATCAATCTTCCCCATCCATACCAAGCTTCCCAATTAACATGAATCTTCAATCCACCCATGCCAAGCTTTTCGGCCACCATCAATCTTCCCCGCCCATGCCAAGCTTCCCAATTAACATGAATCTTCCATCTAGCCATGCCAAGCTTCCCAATTAACATGAATCTTCTTGTCAATTTGAAAACGTTAAAGTTATTAACTCACACATACCTAGGAACTCATCATCATCTTATCATCTTATCAAAAGTAGCTTATCATCTTTGCAAAAGTTCTTTAAAGGATAACGAAATGCACAAAACATTAAAGTAGAATTAATCATGAATACAATCGGAGATTTTTTGACGTATCTTATTGGAGACGTGAGAGAGCTCTGCAGAGATAAAATAATTTCGAAAGACTCCCATCCAATCATATGGCCAAGGAATCATCAGTTATCCTTATCTCCGTAACCTGCTAGACTTGTTAGTTAGCTATCCTTATCTCGGTAACCTGTCAGACTTGTAAGTTGTTTGAGGTAGTGCATGCAACAATTATGTAGGTTCAAACTAAATTACATAAAAATGGATAATCTAAACATTTAATAAACTACAAACATAAATCATGTTCGCATTCATACGTCTCAAGAGTAGCTCTTGAGGAGTAGCATCTCTGCCATTAAAAAGTGAGTTCGACAACTAAATTCTACTTCCCAAATATGAGACCTGTGTTATTAGCTCCCCCATCTCCTGTCAGAAAATATGCACCACTATGGCTCAAGTCACCGATAGTAATTCTGAATGACTAAAATAGAGGAAGGTTGTGACAATATTAAAGAAGTGACTGAGTTAATAAATCACTTGTATTACATTTCTTATTTTTTTGTATTATATTGTTTTTTTGCAAGGATAGAAAGATATAAAAGAACTATTAAATCTCAGATAATTCAAGGATATACCTCCAAGGAATGTGAATGATAGAGATGATTACAGTCAAAATTCCTTTCAAATGAAGGCATACATTTTAGAACAGAAACTTGAGAGAACGAGGAAGACTTTTTGTGAATAAGAAAAAGAGAAAATAAAAAACAACCCATGGTAACTTATTCCTTATTCACAACATCTTTCGGTCTATTTCCATAGAGGCATCTTAACAAAATGCTTAAGTTTAATATAAAGATCCATATTTATGAAGAGAACATCTTGAAGAAGTCATGTCTATTAATGAGTGGTCAGCTGTACAAACAAGAGCATGGTGGCAGTGTGGCTGCACATCCAATTTCAATGTTTTATTTGAAACTGATGTGCTTGAGTGGTACTGCACATCCAATTTCAAATATTTTATTTGAAATTAACAGTATATGACACACTATAATATAACACATCATATGAATTATATTAGTTATGAATTGCGTAGTTTGGCTTTTTCTATAAAAAAAATATAAAGATTTATATATTTTGCGGCTTTTTTTCCATATTTATGAAGAGAACATCTTGGAGTAGTCATGCCCATTAATGAGTGGTCAGCTGCACAAAAACAAGAGCCTGGTGGCAGTGTGGCTGCAAATCCAATTTCAATGTTTTATTTGAAACTGATGTGCTTGAGTGGGACTGCACATCCAATTTCAATGTTTTATTTGAAACTGATGTGCTTGAGTGCGACTGCACATACTTCCAATTTCAAATAAACCAATTTCAATGTTTTATTTGAAACTGATGTGCTTGAGTGGGAGTGCACATACAACCAATTTCAAATATTTTATTTGAAATTAATGTTACACGACATTAATAATATAACACACCATATAAATTATATTTGAAATTAATGCTATATGACACCATAATATAACACACCATATTAATTATAATATAACACACCATATTAATTAGAGTAGTTATGAATTGTGTAATTTGGCTTTTTTTTATGTTTTCTGATTAATTTTAATCAGAATATGATAGCAATTTTTAAAAAAATGAGTTTAAGTTGTTTAATCTACAGAATTGGAGGGTCCAAAGGTTTTTGAAGGCGTTGAATCTATTTATAGATTTAAAAATGCATTCTGAACAACAACAAAAATCACATTCTTCACCTTCTTTTTGAAATTGTTTTACTAGGTGAAAAAATCTGCTTCTTCTATAAATTTGAAGAAAAGGTTATGAATTATAGTACCCACTAGTACAAAAGAGTTTTAAGCTACTAGTACAAAGGAGTTTTAAGAAGGGATATACTTTTTTCTAAAATTTAATAAATATAGAAATATTTTAAAAAATCACTCTAAGTGATAAAAAAAGGTGATTTGAACATGATATATCATAGGATTGAATTCGAAACCTTATTGGAGTAGTAGGAGATAGGCATGTTGTCGTCCGGAATGTTATCTAAAGCACATACTTTAGATGGAGTTAGGCAAAATCTTAATCAATAGTGGGTCAATATGCATTAATTTGCATCACTCCAATGCATTTGAGATTTTATATTGAAATTCATGACTTCTAAATATCTAAGTCCAATTTCAAATGCTTTGGGATGAATACAAATTTTGATAATCAATAGTCTGCCATCATAAATGGAAATTAGAAAACGTCCGTGTCAAATAGAATCAAATATTAATTAGAAGGCGATTGTGTGAGAGATTGTCATAAATGGACTTTCCATGCCTTTTAGAAAAAGGTAATTTTGGAGTAAATTTCCTCCATGTGACAGATAGTTGACTCCTCCAAAGTAGTGTATCTACCGAATGTATGGAGATAAAAGTTAGGTTTTTCTATATACCACATGAACCCTACCAAATGTATTGTATCTACCCAATGTATTGACATGTATGACTGTGATAAGATTGGATCTCAGTGGTGACCTCCCATAGGGATATCTCCACAAACTAAATGATGATGACGACCTAAAATGATAAATCGATCTATGAAAGAATGAAACTTCATGTTCTCCTGCACAAAAAACTGGTTTTGGTTCCCACCATCAGTAGTAGTCGATGGTAATTTTCAAATGTAGAGTTTGAACGGAATATTATTGTTCAACTTTTAAATGGGATATGAGGATGAGCAAGTACAACCCTTACATGTTTTCATTCAAACTGAGGGGTGTTGAATGGTTGATCTTGTATTAGCGGATCCCTTTTAAATCGTTATTTCCAGAGAGTGGATTCACTGATGAGAAATGTCCTATTTTCTCCAAACCAAAGACCATTAATGATCTACATGTAGATCTAAATAATTGTCCAGAAAATCACATATAAAACAATGTCGTTTTATTAGGAGGGAGAGAGCATTTTATCATGTCAAAATTGTGTTTATTAATTTAATTACAAAATATTAGATAAAATGAACTAGATTGTTATAATCAGATAAGACTAAGACAAATATATTGAGATGTTTCCCGTTTTACTAGTTTTTAGATGTTTATTGAAATGTTTCCCTCTTTACTAGTTTTTAGATGTTTCCTTTTTTTAGTTTTAGATATTCTCCAAAAAGAAGTGCATATTTTCTTGGTTGCCTATTCAGTTAGATGTCTCTGATTAGTGTGTCTTTCTTGGTTTCCCAATTCAAACAAAGTGGAAACATCCCTGTTTCCTACACCAAATGAGTAAGGGAAAGTGTGCTTCAATGTTTTTATTGTCATCCATTTGGCCTGTGCAAGTGTCCCTTCCAACTGACCAGATATGTGCTAGTGTGTCCCTTCCAACCGACCATATATGATAAGTATGGTTACTAGCGTATTGTCCTTTTTATGTGCTAGTGTGTCCCTTCCAACCGACCATATATGATAAGTATGGTTACTAGCGTATTGTCCTTTTTATTCCTATGTTACTGTTGTTGACTAGAGATATTAAACCAACAATCGATGAGCCATCACCGACCAGATATGCGCTAGTGTGTCCCTTCCAACCGACCAGATATGATAAGTATGGTTGCTAGCATGTTGTCCTTTTTATTCCTACATTACTATTGTTGACTAGAGATACCAAACCAACAATCGATGAACCATCTTCTTGCACTGTACCATTTACAATGTTCAACTCTCTTCAATTGTTGCTTCTTGAAAAAATATTATGGCTCATTGATAGATTTCGACTATTCTTCTAGCATCTCTCACACATGCAGTAAGTAGGCATATGTAATATTTGCAGGAAATTCATCCTCCTCCACAAGGATGTGCAGAGCCTCATGGAGATTTTCATATCGTAGTTTGTCCTTCATCATAGCCTCCGGGGATATTGAAATTACTCTTGATGGGTATTTAATTTAACCCTCTCCTTTGAATAGAACATGACATTTAGTAGCATCTTCAACTCGTTGTAGTGATTTGTGTCTAGGATGAAGGAGACATCCACCAAAATTAAAGTTAGGATATTTTTTAAACAATAATTCCACTAGAACCTCCACTTAGTGTTCAATGCAACCATGAGGGGATGCAACATGCTTAGCCTTACTCATTGGTAAGCAACCCATCGATTCATGTCCACTTCTCTAGTTGAAACTAATCCTGCATGATTCAACGGGCTACCATGCTCAGGCCATCATGGTATAAAAATGATGAATTCCCAACAACGCAACTACGCTCACTGTTTTCTAGGTTAGCTGTCAACAACATTGTGGAAAAACTTTCATAAAAGGACTGAGTTCTTTTCATTCAGCAAATAGCTTAGTAAGATACTTGTCATGATCGATTATGTCAATGCTTATAGAGAACCTACTAGGAAGTTGTCGTGAATGTGTAATTGATGGGGAGAAGTTCATATATCTGGCTGACATTTCTCCCACTGAAACGTCTTTAGATTTGGAGATAGAGTTGGTAAATCCAAGAAAACTAGAGCTACTAAATATGGGTCCCTAAAGCCTCCGAGTTCTAATAAAGCTAATGTCCCTAGTGACCCAAAGGGGAAGATAGAGGTTTCTATTTAAATATGTTATAGGGTGGCCTCACTATTTAAGAACAACCCCTAGAAAACAATCGATTTTTCTTTCAATAGAGCATGCTAGAGCCAGCTCTGTGGATTGGCTTAAGCCATATGTAAATTCTAGTGGATCCATGGGAGGAAGTACTGGGTTGGTAAGGTTGTCCTGATTGATAGGGTGGACCAAAAAAAAGAAATGCATTGGTGTAAATTGACTTTCTTAATGGGAGCTCTGCTAGTAGGAGGTTGGGTTGATTGGAGAGTCGAGGTTGTGAGAAAATAAGTGTGTCTCTCGTTTTTCACGTGATATTAGTGATAGTTAGCATGATAAATAGTTTGTTGGGCTTGTGGTATGGAATTCCTAGTAACAAATTGGCATAATCGAGAGGAGGAACATCACATGCCATAGTATCTCAAAAAGGGCCAATAACAAAGTTGATATAGTATTTCAAAAAGGGCCAATAACAAAGTTGATAGCAGAACATTCAGAGAAAGAAAGACAAGGGCCTTCCTTTTGGACCCAACTGAGTTAATTTGGGTCTAGGTGTGTAGTGGTGCAAAGGCTAAGGTGTCAAACCAAGACTTGTGCCATGCGATTCTCTTTAATATTGTTATCTTGATTTCAACGATCAAAATCACCAACTCATGTTTTCTTTGAAAATTATGGGTAAACAAAGGTGCAACAGAGGTACTAGGTGCATTAGCAGTCATGAGGGTGAGAGGGGTCTACTTCGATAGGATTTCCGAGAGAAATAAACTACAAGTGAGGTAATGGAATTTCGTTGCTCTGCTTCTGTAAAACCAGTATTGTTTGGGTGCATAGTTTGAACTGTTCAGCCATTTGCAAAATCATGTGAGTTTGTTTGACGAAATGTACATCAATGTGTAATAGGATATGTGGGGGATGAGGTAGGGGCCAAATTAAAAGGAATGACATTAGATGGACTATTTTTGTTTTGAGGAGATCAGCTTCATGGAGCCACTTCACATTCCATAGCCAAGGCCTGAATAAAGGCCTTGTCCAAGGAAGTACTATAAAGAAGTTGTATCAAATAACTCAACTTCTTGATGAAAAATGATTAGAAACCCGTAATTAAATTTGATAATTAGTACCTCTTCCAGATCAAAGATATGAATTTGAATGCACAACCAAAAGATATCAATGTAAGCTTGCACTTATTGATTCGATAGTTTCCATCACTATCACGATTTGGCAAGCAAACTCAGGAGATATCCTAGGGCATAGAAGCATTCTCTTAAGTTCTGAGAGAAGTCATCCCAAGATGTGATAGTGTAGATTTGGTCTTTTTTGGTTCTTCAAGCTTGAAAACCAAGTATATATTCTAGAGTTTAGTATCCCACAATGTTTGGGCCAGACCCTCTAACTGTAGACTGGAAATTGGAAGCTTCATGTCCTCTTCCATTGCGGGACATGTTTTGAAATAGGTGGAGAGACTACAAAGCCAAGAATCAATAGCCTCGTCATTCGTTTTGACGAGGAATTTGGGCAACTGAAAGTGTGTATCCAGTGGTATTTTCCCTAAAGGGAACCATTGTTGCTATAGAGTAATTAGCTCTTGAAGAGTCATGGCTAAATCATGAACTGGTGAGTCCTTAGTTGAGGGTTCTTAATGAGGCAACATTATTTTCACCCACCAATGGGATTGAAATGTATGACCCCAACCTACAATGTTTGATAGGGATTTGAAGCAAGGAGGACACACTAGGAAGGTCATTGGATTGTTAAACCACGAATCCCAAAAAAAGGTCTTTAAAGAGGTGAATGGATTTCAATATCATATGCTATGATACCAATTGATCTACACGCAGATCTAAACAATTGTCTAGAAAATCACATATATAACATTGTAGATTCAAAGAAGAAAATAACATATAAGTTCAAGAAAACAATGCCATAGTTTTATTAGGATGGAGAGATGGGCATTTTATAATCCATTCTAACATTCTCTTTATAAATTTAATTACAAAATATATAAGATAAGCTCAACTAGATTATTACATAAAGAAAATATATTGAGATGTTTCCCTCTTACCCTTAGATGTTTCCTTTTTTTTTAGTTTTAGATGTTGCTAAGAAAGGAGTGGGTCTTTTCTAGATTTTCCAATCAGTTAAATGATTCTTATTGGAATTCATTTCTTGGTTCTCTAATTAAACATAAATTTTGGGGATGTAAATATTTTTATCAATAAAAGGGTATTATCCAACAAAATTTTGCAATCATGCTACAAGGTCACATTTATTGGAGAGTTACCCTTCTTGGTGAGGGCATTGGTTTATTATTTCCAAGTATTAGGCTTATGAAAATGCATCCCAGAGGGCATTGTTAGGCCATAATTTTCATTCATACTCCAAGGCTCCACTCATCCAAGAGTAGGTGAGCTATTGTTGTGTTTCACAATTTCAAAATTGCGTTGTAAGGCTTCTCTGTAAGCTTTTTTGTATCCTCCTTTTGAAATATCTCATCAGAGGATATATATGCCTCAGTCAATGATAAATGTATAAATATTGTTTAATAATTAGATATGAAAAAAGAGATTTCAGCCTTGGCTCATTCTAACCTTATTTCAGCCTTGGTTCTGTTAGAAAAACAATAGTAATTCCAACCCCCACCATTAAATGTTGCGTCTAGCTTCTTCTAGAATTCGGCGGAGATGGATAGCTTCCTGGAGAAGCCACCGACTCTAGAAAGACTCCATAAAGTTCTTTATTTTGTATAAAAACCACTTCAGTAATCAAAGGAAGATAGTTTTGTGTTTAGTGTATGATCTCTGATTTGGTATCAGAACCTAGTGTGAGGTGAGCTGCGAGAAGAGGCGATAGGGAGATCCATTCAGAGCGGTGGATTATAGGTAAGTGTGAGGGCTTTGCTCTATTAGGAGAGACAACTCTGTTCTGCTAGAGTCAGTTGTTACTCATCTTAGCGTGCGTAAGAAGACGGTTGTACGCTAAAGCCAAGGGAGAATAGAAAGGAAGCCTGTGTTTGGTGTGCGATTGAAGTTTTCGAGCCACTGGAAGGAGGACTGTGTTGAGACCATCGTGGAAGGTAAACTTGTTCAAGCGTGGTTTATTTTTCTTGTTTTCCAAACGCTATTTCATGGATCTACGCTGGTGTGACTACAGGCAGTCGAGGTTTCAGAAAGGAAGTGGATGCTGAAGAGTGTGAGTGTTGCCTGACGATAATACTTTGCAGAAAATGTTGGAACTGTTGCTGCCATTTCTTGTTGAGGGTTTTGGTTGTTGAAGTTTGAAATCATCACCAGATTCAGGGTTTATTGGTTACCATGGGAATCTGAATGTTGTACCAGTTTGTGATGAGAAAGAAGATTTTATGTTGGATGTATCTATAGAAGGCAAGGAAGTTTTGTTGAATTCATCTTACACTCTTGCTCTCCTTGTTTTTGCATCAATAGGCAGTCGAAAGCATGCAACCATGTTAGGACCAAGGATAACTTTTTTTATCTCCTTGTTTGTGAGGATAACTTTGTTTATCTCCTTGTTTGTGCTTGTGATATAGATTTTTTTTGGATGGTTAAAAAAAAAGGGGTGTTATTATTGGTGATATCAAAAAAAGGAGGGTTGTTATTATTAGTAATTGATTAAGGAAATTAATTATTGAAGTTGTGAAAAATTTGTATCTTGGTGGTTGGTACTTAACGATTCAGAAGCTTATTTACAATGGCTAATATATTGGCAGAATCTTATTTATCTGAATCTAACAAGTTAGATGGTGAAAATTATGCAAATTGGAAGTTTAAATTGCAGACTTTGATGGAAGGCAACAATACATGGGCGATTGTGTCTGGAGCTGAAGTTAAGCCAGTGTCCCGTCAAGCCACATATGCTACAATTCAATATTGGGAGCGACGAGAAAACAAAGAAAAGGTGCTTTTGCGGATGACGGTTAAGGACAACATTATTCCACACATTAGAGAGTGCAAAACATCCTAGGAGACATGGGACACTCTCAAAAATTTGTATGAGACGAAGACTACAAATCGAATATTGTATTTAAAGAGTAAGGTTCTTTCAATTAAGATGCAAGAAATTGAAAGTGTTAGTGATTTTATTTCTAGAATTAAAGATCTAAAGGATAAATTATGTGACATTAGTGAATCAATATCTAATACAGACTTGGTTACTGTGACATTAAATGGAATGCTTGATGAATATCAAATGTTTATCACTAGTATTTCAACTAGAGAGAAGGTTCCTACTTTTGATGAGTTGGCAGGTATACTTATGCAGGAAGAAGAGCGGAGAAGAAGCTTTAAACAAAAATCTCCCAATTCAGATTTGGCATTGATGGTCAAAGGGAAGCAATCCTTCAAAGGCCATCATTTCAAGGTACATCATTACCAAGGACAAATGCCAAATCAAGTAGAGATGATGTGTGTTATTACTATGGAAAACCTGGTCATTTTGCTAAGAATTGCATGAAAAGAAGATCTAATCAATTTAAACAAAGAAGGCATTCAGGAAATTATGTTGATAGAGATGAAGCAATTAGTCATGACTTTAGCAATCTTAACTTGTTTGTGTCCAATGCTGCTTTATCAACAGAAACTAATGATGATAATGCTTGGTTTATAGATTCTGATGAATCAATCCTTATGTCATACAAAAGAGATTGGTTTGATACTTATCATGAGATTAATAATGGTGGACACATCTATTTAGGAGATAATATATCACATGAAATTAAAGGATATGGTAGTATAAGTGTTATGACGCCTAACGGACAAGAAAAACCAATTCAAAATGTGGTGTATGTTCCAGGATTAAAGAAGAACTTAATTTCACTATCTACTATCATAGATCAACATTTAAAAGTTGAATTTGTGAAATCACATTGTTTGGTAAAGGATGTGCAGGACAACTACAAGGTTGTTGCAAAAGGAATGAGAGTTGGAGGCTTATACAAATTGGATGTAATGAAGAATGGGCATCAAGCTTTGGCATCAACAGGCATGTCAACTATACAGCTTTGGCATCAAAGGTATGGACACTTAAATCATAATGACCTAATGTTACTACAAAAGAAACTGATGGTAGAAGGTCATCCAAATATTAAGGGTGAACACTTTGAATGTGAAGGTTGTGCACTAGGAAAACAACATAGGGAAGAATTTCCTGTGCATGAAAATAGAAGAAAACGTGAAATACTTGAACTAGTGCATACTGATGTATGTGGTCAAATGCAAACTAAGTCACTTGGTGGAGCATATTAATTTCTTATATTTATTGATGATAGCACTAGATACACCTAGGTGTACTTTATAAGAAACAAAAGTGACGTGTTTGAATACTTTAAAGAATTCAAGAGTATGGTTGAAAAGCAAACAGGAAAGAGCATTAAAATTCTTCGATCAAATAAAGGTGGTGAATACACTTCAGGAGCTTTTATCAAATATTGAAAACAAAATGGAATTATGCAACAATTTATAGTACCACATACACCTCAACAAAATGGAGTAGCTGAGAGAAAGAATAGAACATTAGTTGAATGTGCTCGAAGTATGTTAAAAAGTAAAGGACTTTCTAATAATTTTTGGGCTGAAGCCATTAACACAGCTGTATATCTTAAAAATAGAAGCCCTACTAAGTATCTTGAGCACAAAACACCATTTGAAGCATTTTATGGTTTTAAACCTAAAGTTAGTCTTTTAAGGATATTTGGATGCAAGGCCTTTGCTCATATTCCTAAAGAGGGTAGGATAAAGTTAGATGTCAAAGCCATGAAATGTATTTTTATTAGATATTGCACTGATCAAAAAATAGATAAAATGTATGATCCAAGTACTCACAAGGTCTTTGCAAGTAGATATGTTATATTTCATGAGCATGTAGATAAACAAATAAAAGAAGATGAACATAATACATGGCAGTCTTCTTATGAAAACTTTAAGGAAGAAGAGGAAGTTGTGGAATCAACTCAAGAACTAGAACACATGGACATTCCAAAAAACACATCAAAGAATAAAAGTCCACAAAGAAATGAAGGCACTCCACAGAGAAGAAAAGGAGAAGGTACTCCACAAAGTAATGAACCTCTAAGAAGGTCAACATGATAGATTCAAGCCCCCATCAGGTATAAAGATTATGCTTTAATGTCTTAAGTAATGACTGTTTTTGAGCCCTCAAATTATGAACAAGCCAAAAATCATAAAGAATGGATGGAAGCTATGAAAGAAGAATATGATTCTATAATGAAAAATGAAACTTGGGAATTAACAAAATTACCTAAAAATAAAGTCCCTATAGGATCAAAATAGTTGTACAAGACAAAATTTAATGCAGATGGTAGCATAGACAAGTATAAGGCAAGATTGGTTGCAAAAGGTTATTCACAAAAAGAAGGTATAGATTATGAAGATACCTTTGCTCCAGTTGCAAAAAAGAATACAATTAGAATAATGATAGCATTGGCAACTAAATATGATTGGAAGCTACATCAATTAGATGTAAAGTCAACTTTTCGAAATGGTGACTTAAAAGAAGAAATTTATCTTGTTCAACCAGAAGGATTTGTAAAGAAAGGTCAAGAACATCTTGTATGCAAGTTAAAAAAGGCCTTATATGGACTAAAACAGGCCCCTAGATATTGGTATGAGAAAATCGACAGATTCTTCTTTCAGTAAAATTTTTAAAAAAGTAAAAATGATCCTAATTTTTATGTCAAGACAGACAGAAATGGGGATATAGTATTACTTTCTATATATGTTGATGATCTAATAATAACATGGAGTGCTGATAAATTAATTACAAATATAAAAATGAAGTTATCACAAGAATTCGACATGAAGGATCTTGGTGAGATGCACTATTGTCTAGGTCTTCAAGTATGGAGAGATGATGGAAGAACCTTAATCACACAAAGAAAATATACAAATGAAGTATTAAAGAGATTTCATATGAATGGATGTAAAGCAGTGAGTACTCCATTGGAACAAAATATCAAATTAAGAAGTGATGATGGAACAAAAGAGGTGAATGGAACATTGTATCGACAATTAGTGAGAAGTCTGAATTATCTCACTACCACTAGACTAGACATTGCTTATGTAGTAAGCATATTTAGTCAATTCATGGCTAAGCCTCATGAAAGCCATTGTATAGCTGCAAAAAGGGTCCTTCGATACTTAAACGGAACTATCAACTTTGGTATTGAATATACTAATGCTTGTAATGTTGAATTGACAAGTCATTCTGATTCTGACTGGGCTGGAAATCCAGATGAAAGGAAATCCACCACTGGATACGTCTTCAATACAGGATCGGGAGCTATATCATAGAGGAGTAAGAAACAAACAACAGTTTCCTTGTCATCAACTAAAGCATAATATAAAGCATTATGTAGTGGCATCTGTGAAGCTATATGGCTCAGAAGAATACTTGAAGATGTTGGTGAAGGTCAACAAGAACTTACAATGATCAGATGTGATAATCAAAGCACCATCAAACTGGAGAACAATCTTGTGTGTCATGCAAGGTCAAAACATATAGACACACAATATCATTTTGTAAGAGAAAATGTCCAATTAAAAGAAATTTCTCTAATGTACTGTAATACAAATGAGAATGTAGCTGACATATTCACTAAGCCTCTTGGGAAGGAAAAATTTGAGTTTTGTAGAAGTAAGTTATGTGTTGTAGAAAATCAATATTATAATGTAAGCCTAGTTGAGACATAGACCAGCAGGCATGACAATTAAGAGTATGTTTACAGTATTATATATATTGTATATTTGTTATAAGGTTGGAATTAAGGGGGAGTGTTGGAAAAACAATAGTAATTCCAACCACCGCCATTAAATGTTGCGTCTAGCTTCTTCTAGAATTCGACGGAGCTGGATAGCTTCCTAGAGAAGCCACCAACTCCAGAAACTTCTCCTATGTGTATAAAAACCCTCTTTGGCAATCAAAACATGCACGTGTTTAGTGTTTTGTGTTCATTTCTGAGTTCATGCGCTCTCTATTATGGTATCATAGCTCATACACTAAACACAAAACTCCTCATACACTAAACACAAAACTGTCTTCCTTTGACTACTGAATCGATTTTTATACACAATAAAGAACTTTCTGGAGTCTTTCTGGAGTTGATGGCTTCTCTAAGAAGCTATCCAGCTTCGCCGAATTCTAGAAGAAGCTAGACGCAACATTTAATGTTGGTGGTTGGAATTACTATTGTTTTTTCAACACACCCCTTAATTGGTTCTCCCATTTTTGTTTTTGAAATTTAAACATTTGTATATGTATAGTGTTTACAGCACAAAGCTAATAGAATTTAATGGAGGACCATAGATTCTAGTTGGTCCAATATCTTCATAGAAGATTCCCACAGTCTGTTGTGGATGGTGGAAACCATGTCCTAACCATTGAGGATTAGTGAAGTGTGAATTAACTTATGGTAGTTCAATTTCCAAGTATAATTATCTAAAAGGTAAGTAACATGACTTTGGACATTTGCCAGGAAAATGTCAAAATTTACAATCCAATTTTAGGAATAGTATTTCAGGAATACTAGAGATCATAGTTTTCTCACAGTGACATGAAATGCGAAAACATGACAATTTGTCATTTTTGTGCGAAAACATGACAATTTGTCATTTTTGGGGCCTGAAATTGCAAGTTTACCAATGCAAATTTACAATTTACCTTTTCTATCATCTATGTTTTATGTATGTGTGATTTTTTGTTTTGGGCAAATGAGTGGGCATCAAATTTTTTCATGTTATTACAATCTTAATAAAAAAAACCATCATATTGTTTCATGTTATTACAATCTTAATAAATGAAACCATTAATAATAAAAATGTGGGAAACTCTTATGAGTATTATTAAGTGGACTTAAGATTTAAGCACTTGTCTAGAATGTGAAATAAATTATTTGTCTCAAAACAAACACAAAGAAACAAATAACCATTTAAGGGATGATAATTGTAACCCAGGAAGAACAACCACTATCCATTCCATTGTGATAAGTGGAATAGAAATATAGTGGCAACATTCATTATTAATGATATTTGTCACGAATCCATGATTTTTCGAGTCTAAAAAACCTAAACCCTGTCATGCGCTGCTCTATAGGCTATAGAGTATAGTAGTATACTTATCATCCTTGTAGGCTATATAATATTATAGCATTTCTATCCTAGAGTTATAGGAGGTTAAGTACCTATTATAATATATGATGGTACCCTATCTAGATGAAAATACATTTGGTTGGTTTTTTTAAGTTGAAATGGGTTGTAATTCTTGGTGAAATCATGATTATATTTTAATATAAAATAAATTGTATTAACTTTTGGAGAATTTTGATTGTGTAGACTTCAAAATTTAAAGGTATGATTTCATGTAAAATGGACTTAAAATATGAAAATCACCCGAAAGAGAAAAATATATATAAAAAATCCCCCCGTAAACTACTGCGTCCATATTTTGATCACTTTATGGATTTATGATTTAGGTTTTAGGATATGTAGATTTCTTGTCCATTTATCGAGTACAAATTTGGAGGAAAAATCATTAAGAACCACATATTTTTGTGGAGAAGGATGTGGCAGTGGTTAACGACTACTTACCTGTACAACCTTCAATGTGTGCCCATCAACAACTACTTACAACCTCCAATTTGACCTTCTACTACCTATGAAATGAAGGTGCTTTACCTTCCCCTTCGGAGTCGGGAAAGATTATTAGATAAGGAGGGATGTGGGAAGAAGCAGGAAATGAACACAGAAGGAATGGGGCTGATAAAAGGGTTAGACTGTTTTGAAGGAGAAAAACAAAATATCATTAATTACCATGTAATTCAATAAGCCAATCAATAAGCACCAATAATTTACTTATGACCTTTTCTCTAGTTTACTTATGACCATCTTTATGTATGTTTTTAATGAGTAAATGTTTTCAAGGAGTCAAAGGGATACAATAAAATAATGACTAAAGAGTAAACATTTTTAGAGTCAAGGAAAAACAATAAATTGCTTTACTTATGATAATTTCTCTGTTCATTTTTAACGAGAAAATGTTTTGGAAAGAGTGAAAGGAATACAACAAATTAATGACTAAAGAGTAAAAGCTTTTGAAGGAGTCAAAGGGATACAATAAGATGTCTCCATCTTTTGATCACTTTCATGGATTCATATTTTGATGTTGGTATGTAGATTTCATAACTATTTACGAAATAAGGTTTTGGAGGAGAAATCAGTAAGCACCATACATGTTTTTGGAGGAGAAAACTTTCTTTTGAAATGGTAAAATAGAATATCAATATGTACCATGTCATGCGATAAGTTAATCAATAAGCATCGATAATTATTTTATTGCTCCTTCCATGTACCTTTTTAAAGGGTAAAAGCTTTTGAAAGTGTTAAAGTTAAAATAAGTTAATTGTTAAAAAGTAAAAGTTTATGGAAGAGTCTAAGGGATTTAATAATATATAACTTATTTGTTTATTTTATTCTTTTTATTTATAAGTTTAGTCTTAATGGATAGTCTAGTGGATGAAGCCTGGGCTATGTTAAGTTTTTGGCCCTCTATCATGAGGTACAGGTTCAATTCTCTTTGGGTTCACCATGGTCAGGATCAAGGTTAGGCTCCATCTTTTGAGTGGATTGGTCGTGTGGTCCCTTTGGGTGGTCCCGTCTAGGGGTCATTACAAAGAAAAGAAATAAGACATTATTTTCTTTTCTTTTTTTGTTTGTTAGGTAGTGTGAGTCCTAAGATGACTCGCATGCCTAAGTTGTGGCTTATTTAAAAACAACACAAGAGAATCTAAGGCATGAAAATCACCCGATGATTGCACGTCGCCTAAGCTACACCATCCCTTAACATCACTGGATTTTTTCCAGTGAGGTTTCAAACCGATGACCATTTCGCCACGAAGTTCCATAACATAACACTCTATGCCCCATGGGCTTATTAGTTTATTTTAGTTTATACTATTAATTTTTTTTTGTCTTTTTTTTCATTATTAATTATTGACTTTTTGTTTTCTTGGTGTTGAATATGAACAAACACATTAATTCATTAAAAATAAATGAAAAAAAAGAAGCAAATCAAATCATTGATTTATTAACACATACTTATTGGTCAGAAATAGTATTTGATTATTCACCCATACATAGATACTTCAAAGGGATCAAAGAGATTGGACTACTCCAGAGGCATTACATGGATTGGAGACATCAAATAGAATGGATTGGGATTAGAAATTCATTGTAGAATGACATCATAGGCCCCATGGGGTACATGAAGTGGAAAATATCATTAATTTGTTAACCGAGCGATATGAATCGAGGTCATTTCACATAAACCTTTTCTTCCAAAAATCCATTTAAAAATGTGCAATTAACATCCATCTTATACATTTTCCATTTATTTTGTGGGCCAACGGCGAACATAATCTTTATTGTGTTAAGTCTAGATATAGGTGCATAAGTTTCGTTATAACCAATACGAGGTTATTGACTAAACCACTGAGCTACAGGTATTTCTTTATGTTTCTCAATTTCACATTAAAAATTCAACTTGGCCTTGTAATTCCATTTAACACCTATAGTATTTTTACCTTCAAGAATATTTACAAGCTCCCAAGTATTATTTCTTTCTATAGCATCAATCTCTTCATCGAGATCCTTTACCCTAATTTCTTCTTTAACAACTTCATCAAAATTTACAAGATCATATACAATTAGTGAAACATTTAAAATCTGACATATTTCATCATTTCGTTCATACAATTATTTTAAAATTATAGTCTTATGGCCTTTAATTATGTTCGTTATTGTAGTTAATGTAGGATTTCATCATTTCGTTCATACAATTCTTTTAAAATTATAGTCTTATGATCTTTAATTATGTTCATTATTGTAGCTAATGTAGGATTAGATTGATTATTTACCTTTGATCATGCTATTTTTTGGCCACCATAACCCAATGGTTCTCAATGCTCTTGAGTTCTTAGTGTTCTAAATTATGATGGGATGATTATCGGTGATTTTCTTGATATAGTGCCTGCAACATGTGTACATGAAATCAACTGTCCACATTGTACTTCCTACTAATATCCATCATCATATCTATAATATAATATGGTTCGCTCTGCAACAAATTTATATCTGCTCCCAACCCAAGCTTCTTCTTTCTTGAACTCAAGATCTCTACTGATAATATACTTCTTGGTTATCGGATTATAGTGTCTAAATGCCTTAGACACCTCACTATATCCAATAAATATACACTTCTATCATTTAACCTTTGTCTCATCTCTTTACGTACATGTGCATAATCCACACACCCAAAAATTCTTAAATGAGATATATTACGACTCTTACCACTCCTAGATCCTTTGGGAACTTGGTTCTTCACACTCTTAGTTAGACTTATGTTAAAAATATAAACAACACAAGTAACTTCTTCTCCCCAATATTAATTTGGTAAATGATTTTACTTTAGTATACTTAAAGACATATTCATAATGGTTTGATTTTTCCTTTCAAATACTCAATTTTGTTGTGGAGCATAAAATATAGTAAGCTATATTTTAATTCCATAAGCTTGACATTAATTTGGTAAATTCTTTTACTTTAGTATACTTAAAGACATATTCATAATGGTTTGATTTTTCCTTTCAAATACTCAATTTTGTTGTGGAGTATAAGATATAGTAAGCTATATTTTGATTCCATAAGCTTGACAAAACTCAATGAAACCATTTAGAATATATTCACCACCTCTACCTAATCTAAAAATTTTAATTTTTTTGCCACTTTCCTTATCAACCATAGGTTTAGATCTTTTAAATATAGTATAAGATTTAGATTTATGTTTTAGAAGATAAACCAAGTTTTTTTACTGCAATCATCAATAAAATTTAAAACATAAACATTACCATCCAATGACGATGTTTGCATTGGTCCACACAAATCAATGTGTACAACCTCTAATGGAGCTTTCACCCTATATGAAACTCCATATACAACTTTTTGTTTGTGATGCTTTGAAAATATAAAACTATCACATGAGCTTGTTAGTTATTGAATACTGGGTAACCCTTTCACCATCTATTTATTCTGCAACAAATCTAGACCACTAAAATATAAATGACCATATCTTAAATGCCATAACCAAGATCCATCCAAATTATTAGTTTTATAACCATTCAAGGAAGGATTCAATTAATTTCTTATTACAAGTGGAAACATTTTATTCTTTGTCATCTCTACCCTTGCTGTTAATTTCTTACATGGATATTTATCAAACATTGTACATACCTTTTTCTTCAAGAAAACTATGTACCTGTTCGATATCAGTTGTCCAATGCTCAACAAATTTCATTTTAAACTAGGTACATAATACACATCATAAATTGTTATTCTTTCATCATTTCTAACTATAAAAAACAATCACTTATTTACCTTTAATGTATACCTTATTATCGTTTCTTAACTTGACCTTAGATTGAATACTGGCGTTTAGATTGGAAAACAAAACTTTGTCTCTAATCTCCTAATTATTGCAACCACTGTCCAACAACCAAATATCATTTGAACATTCTTGTGTGATGTTATAGGTCAAACATATTGGCTTCTTATTATCTTCATGCTCTTCTAATATATGTGTAGGTTGGTTACGACATTTTCATGCTTCTTCTAGGTTTTGTTGTTACACCCCTTAATTAAAAGGGTGCTGCAACGATTTCTCTTAATTCTCTAAATTATCTCGCATAATTTTTTTATCAACAACTATATTGTATCTTCCTCTATTAATTGACCTTCCTCTACCTCTTCCTTCAGTAAATTTCAACTAATTTTGAAGGTGTCCTCCATTGTGCTATCATCATATCTACTCATGCTAGATTTATGTGAAATTGATGAACCAATCAACTCATCAATTTGCAATTGCATTTGACTAATTGCTTTGAACTCTCCTATGGATAAAACCATGAATTCAAATTTATTTTGAAAACTACAAAGTACTTTCAATCATTTTCTTTTTTCAAAGGTCTTCTCCATATCATCTCAATCGATTAATAATACTTATGACCAATGTCTTAAAACTATCCATGGTTTCACTATCTTCCATTTTAAGATTCTCAAAATTGCTTCTTAATTTCATAACTTGACATTCTTCACCTTAGATAAACCATGGTAATAGGATTCAAGAGTGGCCAAATGTTTTCTATGAAGACTTTGCACTTGATATCTACGAAAATATCACATTATCTAAGCCTTGTTGAATAAGGCCAAAAGATTTTCTATCCTTCTTTTTGTTCTTCTTCAAAAACTTCACTTAACCTTTTTTAGAGCCGTCCTTGCTTCCTGATCAATAGGATTTGGATGCCCATTAGAAATTTGACATTCTTCACCTTAGATAAACCATGGTAATAGGATTAAAGAGTGCCCAACGTTTTCTTTGAAGACTCTGCACTTGATACCTATTGAATAAGGCCAAGAGATTTGCTATCCTTCCTTTTGTTCTTCTTCAAAAACTTCACTCAACATTTTTTAGAGCCATCACTACATCCTAATCAATAGGACTTGGATGCCCATTAGAAAAATTTCCCCAATGATCATGTGAACGAAACAATGTTCTCATTCTAATAGACTAGGTATCATAATTTTTCTTAGTCAAAATAGTAACTTATTACTAAGAAATACTGACATTTGATGTCATCTGTCATAGTCGGTTTAAATCTTTACTTGGAGGTTAATAGAACTTTCACACTCTAATACAATATTGAGAGACGATGTGGTGTTCTACAGACTAGCTTTGATACCAGATTGAAAAAGAGAGCACAACAAAATATGTAGCTATAGTTTCCAACCTTATAAACAAATGTCGAAAACCACAAAGAAATAATAAAATATGCAACATGCAAAACACATTTTTCATAGAAAATTCAATGGTTTGTTTTCAATAACAAAATACAAACAAGTTGAATACTAGCTTCATAAAAAAAAGAAACCACTACAAACAGTGAACAACTACAACTAAACAATTAATAGCTACATCTTTGTTACGACTCTATCCATACTTGCATATTTTGTCCCGATAAATCCCTATTTATACAAAATTTTAAGTTAGTTACTTGGATTAAAATAAATAATTTTTCCCCTTCAGATTTCAACAATTTGTGGTTGTGGTTCTCCCTTCGGATTTTAACAAGTTGAGGAAGTGTTTCCTTTTGGAATTTTGATGGGTTGAGGCAGTGAGGTGTTGTTGTTCATTCAATCGGGAAATAATTAATATCTATAACACTAGTGTGGGATGATAACAACAAGTATTAGATATTAATCATTTCACGATTGAAGGGGAAACATTGCCTCTACTGGCTTATCCAATCAAATGTAAAAAGGGTAGTACCGCTGCAACTTATTGAAATTTGAAGGGGAAGTAATAAGCGCAACTCATTGAATTTTGAAGAGGAAAAATTAATTGTTTAATCTGATTAATTGACTGAATTTTTTTTATATAAATATGGATGATTGGGAGATAATAAATATGCACAACTAGAATGACATCACATAGTACTTTCTTGTTCAGATGTAGTGGTTAGTTGTCACAACTAACTTGTAGTTGTTCATTGATTAAACTACATTGTGGAAAATACCCTTTTCTAGTGGTGACAACTCCTATGTACATTGTAGTAACTCACTTGTTGCTTGTTACTGAAAATAGAGCATTGAAATTTTATTTTCTAGACGTGTTTAACATGTCGTAAATTTTAATGCTACTCTATGGTTTTTTATATTTGTTTATATGGTTGGTTGATAAAAGCCACTGTGTATTGGAGGAATTGATTGTATCAGAGTGTGAAAGTGCCTTTACACTCCATCTGAAGATTTTAGATGACTATGAGAGATGATGTCAAATATCAGTATTTCTTAATCATAAGTTCCTATTTTGAATGATAAAAATTATAATTTGTGGTCTATTAGAATGAGAACATTGTTTGCTTCGCATGATATTTGGGGATTCATTAATAATGGGTATCCATAGCCTATTGATTATTTAATAAAGGTGGATCTAACAAATTCTAAGCAAACTTTGTTGATGGAGAACAAAAAGAGGGATAACAAAGCTCTTGGTATTATTCGACAAGGTTTAAACAATATCATATTTACAAAGGTGTCAAGAATAGAGTCTTGACATAAGGCTTGGGAAACTTTTGAATCTTGTTATTAGTGTGTATCCAAAGGGAATAATGTTAAGTTACAAAATTTGATAAGAGATTTTGAGAATATGAAAATAATAGATACTGAAAATATAGATAGTTTCATGACTTAGGTCATGAGTATTGTTAATAAATTGAGATAGTATGTAGAAGACCTCTAAGAAAAGAGAGTGATTGAGAAAGTCCTCCAAAGTTTTCTAAAGAAATTTGAAACTGTGGTTATATCCATACAAGAGTTAAAAGAAACTTTTCAAATGCAAAATGGTGAGTTGACTAGTTCACTGATTGAACATGAATTCAAGATGACAACATATGATGATAGTGCATTGGATAAAATCTTCCAAACTTAGCTACAATTTACAAAAGGAAAAGTCAGAAGAAGGTTGAGTAATACAGGAAGAGGAGTAGAATCATTGATCAAATATGCAGAAGAGATAATTATAATTATGAGGATAAATCTCAGCAAAACCCTTCTAATTTAAGGGGGACTAACAACGGGACCTAGCAGCAAGAAAATCAAAGCAAAAATAAGTCTAAGGTTCAATGTTATTATTGCAAAAATTATGGTCATTTTGCTAACAAGTGTTAGTAGAAGCAAGAAAATAATGGTAAGCAATATATGCACATCACAAAAAAGTCTAAAGATAATTAGAAGCCAATGATTTTGACCTATAGGGTGACTCAAGAATGTTCGAATGATGTTTGGTTTTTGGACGGTGGTTGTTGCAATCATGTGATTGGAAACAATGATTTGTTTGCCAATCTAGACATTACCATCGAATTTGAGGTAAAATTAGGCAAAAATAATAAAATATGCATTAAAGTTAAAGGAGTAATTTTCATTTATACTAGAAATAGAAAAAGAAGAAGAATCGATGACGTGTATTATGTACCTAGTTTAAAATGCAATTTGTTGAAAATTAGACAACCGATACATAAAATGTACATAATGTTCTTTAAGTACAAATTATGCGCAATCTATGATCAATATCTATGCAAGTTGTTTATAGCAAGGGTGGAGATGAAAAAGAATAGGTTTATATTTGTAATGAGAAATGAATTAACTCCCTCCTTAAATGTTTATAAAACTAAGAATTTGGATGAATCCTACTAATGACATTTAAGATATGGTAATTTATATTTTGGTGGTTTATATTTGTTGTAGAAGAAAAATATGGGGAAAGGGTTACCTGATATTCAACAACCAACAAGCTTATGTGAGAGTTGTATACACAACATCACAGAGAAAAATTTGTATCTAGAATTACATATAGGGTGAAAGATCCATTGGAGATTGTAGACACATATTTGTGTGGAAAGATGCAAACACCCCATTGGCTGGTAACTTTTACTTTTTAAATCTTATTGGTGACTACAGTTGAAAAACTTGGGTTTATCTTCTGAAATAGAAATTTGAATATTTTACTATATACAAAAAGTTTAAAGTTATGGTTGAAAAGGAAAGTGGAAAATACATTAAAATTTTAAGATTAGACAGACGTGGTGAATATTTGCTAAATGGTTCCATTTAGTTTTTTCAATCTCATGGAATCAAGGGCCACTTTACTACAAATTATACTCACAAAAAAATGGAGTCACTAGAAGGAAAATTTGCACCATTATGAATATTTCTCATAGTATGCTAGAGGGAAATAATTTACCAAATTAATTATGGATAGAAACAATTTCTTATTTATATTATTAATAGAATTGTTACTAAAAGTGTGGAGGAACAAGTTCCTGAAGAAGCTTGGAGTGGTAGGAATTGTAATATGTCTCATTTAAGAATTTTCAGGTGTATTTATTATGCACATGTACCTAAAGAGTTGAAAAAGAAGTGAGATCATATAAATGAGAAATATAGATTTATTGGATATAGTGAGGAGTCTAAGGCATTCATACACTATAATCCCATCACCGAGAGCTATATCATTAGTAGATATGTTGAGTTCAAGGAAGGAGAGGCTTGGGATGTAAGCATAGATAAATCTATTGTGGAGGGAACTGTATTATCTTGTGCAAATGATGATGGAGATGAGGAGGAAGTGAAAGGTAGACAATGTATTCCATATACATATCTTGCAAGAACTTTAGCAAGGTAATCACCAAGATTCAAGTCATTACAATCTAGAATATCGATAACTCAAGAGCATAGTGAACCATCAAGTTATGGTGGACAATGAACAATATGATCATAATCCTACAATAGCCACATTAAGGAATATAATTGAAAGTCAAAAGACTACAAGTTTAAAATAATTGTATGAGTAGAATGAAGAAATAGATCAAGTTTCAAATTTTACATTAATTGCATATGATCCTTTAATTTTAAAGAAGTCATTAAAGAATAAGTTTGGGTAAAGGATATGGATGAAGAGATCAATGCTATAGAAAAAAAAAAAATGTAGATTTGCCAAAAGGTAAAAATAATATAGGTGTTAAATGGATTTTCAAAACCAAGTTGAATGTTGAAGGTGAACCTGAGAAACATAAAGAAAGACTTATAGTTCAGGGTTTCAATCAATAAGCCGATATTGATTATAATGAAACTTTTGCACTAGTAGGTAGAATTGACACAATAAGGATTGTGTTAGCTATTGTTGCACAATATAAATGGAAAATGCATTATATGGATGTTAAGTCCAAATTTTTAGATGGATTTTTGGATGAAGAGGTTTATGTGAAACAACCTCAAGAATGTGAAATTGATAGTCAAGAAGATATAATTCGCAAAGTTAAAGAAAGAATTATATGAATTGAAACAAGCATCTTGAGTATGGTATAATATAATTGATGAATATTTGAATAACAAACAATTAAACAAGAGTCCAAGTGAACGAATTACGTATACAAAGGTAAGCTAGAAAGGTAAAATTTTGGTAGTTTGCTTATATGTTGATGATTTGATTTTTTCTATAGATATTTCAATAAATGATTTTAAGACGACCATGAAAACAAAATTTGAGATGACTGACTTAGGGCTAATGAAATATTTCTTGGTATTGAAGTAACTCAATTTGGAGATGGTATTTTTGTTTCTCAATCTAAGTATGCAAAGGATATATTGAAAAGGTTTAGGATGGAGAATTGTAAGCCATTTGTAACACCAATTACAACTAGTACAAAACTCAGTAAGAATGATTAAGGTTCAAATGTTGATCTATCCTTGTATAAGAAATTGGTTGGAACTCTCATGTATTTGATTGCAACAAGGCTTGATATAATCTTTTCTCTAACTTTAATTTCTAGATTCATGGAGTCTCCGAAGAGTACCGATTTGTTGGTTTGAAGAATGATCTTAAAATATGTTGCCTGAAAAACTTTTCAAATTATGGCATATTGTACACATCATATTTATATTTTAAATTAACTAGATATACAAATATTGACTTTATACGAAGTACTAATGACAGGAAGAGCACATCTGCCTATGTGCTAAGTTTTGGATTAGGTGTAGTAGCATGGACATGAAATAAGTAATCCATTGTGACTTTATCATTTGTAGAGGAAGAATATGTTGTTGCAATAACAATGGCATTTCAAAATGTATGAATGAGAAGAATTTTGACTAAGTTGTGACAATGAATCTTCTATTACATTATCAAGAAACCATTTTCTTCAAGCAACTTAGATTTTATGTGACAATAAATCTTCTATTACATTATCAAGAAACCATGTTCTTCATAAGAAAAGTAAGCATATTGATACAATATATCACTCCATTTGAGAATTATAAACAATAATGAAATTTGTATGGAGTTCTAGACTTATATTAAAATAAAATCAAAAAAAGGAAAGTTAATTAAAAAAATCTATATACCCTTTTTAAAAAGAAATGTATATGACACGACACGGGAAGGGTGTCATGAGGAAATGAAGTAGTGGGTGCTGGAGGATGGACAACAACCGCCAAGAATTAGTTTATAAAGCAAAAGGAAGAGTTTGGGAAGGGGATCGGGAGGAAGAAGGAAGAACAAAGGGGATACTGAAGAAATGAACTTGAGTTACCTACGGAAGGAGAGCTGGTTGTTCTGAGGATTCTGGGCACGGGGGAATAGTCTGCTTCAACTAATAAGCTTACTGGACTGAGTAGCGAGGTTCTGCTCAGTTTTACTGGGTGGTTTCGGTCTTTTGGTAAACGGGAGCAAACTGGAGGAGTTCTGAAACATTTTCATATACAGCAGACATTCGCAGCAGACCAAGTAAGTACTTATCATTGAATCAAGTAATTATTCATATGAAGTTTTGCATAAATTTAGAACATAAATTTTCTTAAAGTTTCATACTACGTTTAAAATAGATAGCTCTATAAAAGCTCCTTACAATATTTACAGTTCAGTAAACCTTTATAGTTTTAGAAATGGTCCTTTACATCAGCTCAGTCCTTACATTTTGTAACCAGATGTAAGGGTTGAACTAATTTAAAGAACCATTTATGAAAGTATAAAGAATGACTGAACTATAAATATTGTTAAGGAGTTTTATAGAGCTATCTATCCTGAACAGAGTATGAAACCTTAAAAAAAATTATGTTCTAAATTTATACAAAACCTGATTATATAACTAATTGATTGATTCGATGATAAGTAATTACTTGGTCTATTGCGGATGTCTGCTGCGGATGAAGATGTTTCAGAACTTCTCCAGATCGATCCCGTTTACCAAAAGACCGAAACCACCCAGCCAAACTGAGCAGAACCTCGCTACTTAGTCCAGTAAGCTTCTCAGCTGAAGCAAACTATTCCCTCGTACCCAGAAACCTTAGAACAACCAGCTCCCTTCTAATGGTAACTCAAGTTTATAAAGTTCTGTATTTCTTCAGTATCCCCCCTTCTTTCTTTCTTTTTCTTCACGATGCCTTCCCAAAACTATTTTCATTTATAAATTGTTTCTTGGCGGTGGTCGCCCTTCATCCAGCAACCCATCACTTCATCTCCTCGTGACACCCTTCCATGTCACATCATATATATTTCTTTTTTAAAAGGTATATCGATTTTTGATTAAATTTCCTTTTGTTTGATTTTAATACCAAAATGTAAGGACTTTACAAAAAAAAATTTAAGGACTGTACAAAATTTAACAACTATTGTAAAGCTATTGTAAAGACAGTGAAGATTTCTTAAAATCATCATGAACCTGTGATAAAATTAAAGGAAATTTTACAAATTCAACTAACATAATTGATGAGAGTACCTACCTGTATTCCTATGGTTGATGATGACTCAAGTTTCTCTTGCTTCGGTTACCAAAATACCGAAACCACCAATCCAAACTGAGCAGAACCTCGCTACTCAGTCCAATAAGCTTCTCAATTGAAGCAGATTGTTTCCCCCGTGCCCAGAAACCTCATAACAATTAAGGCTCAAAGAGATTCCATGATAGGGTATTAACCCTGATTCTACTAGGAGAGGTGGAGGTGTTTCCCAACATTTATCCTCCGAACCTTGGAGTCATGGGAGGACTGTGTGAATCACACTCCCCTAGATGTGTGATGACTGTCGAATGCCTACTGGGAATCAAGTCGGTATAGTCAACGCTGTCAGCCTTAGTGTTTATGAATGGTTAGGTCAGTATAACTGACGCCTTGGCATACTCCAGTAGAGGATGGATAGGATGGGGCGGAAGAGATTAGGAAGGATAGGACGATTTTGTAATAGCTTAGGAACCTGATTGAAGTAAGGCATGTTCATTAAAGTTATAAACCTAGAAGTATTCAAAACACCAATTTTATAGTTTCTTCACATTAAATAATAATTTAACCTCAATACACAATCCCATCCCAGAATAATGTACTAATTGCTATTATAAGTAATCATATAAAATAAAAACTCTAACTTCGGGACGAATTTTTCAAAACTCTAACTTCAGGACGAATTTTTCTAAAGGGGGAGTGTATGTAACGACCTATCTATAAATATAGAGAACACAAGAATAATAGCAGGCATACGATGCACGCATATGATAGCTACATATGCATGTGTCGCATACACCGTACTAGTATTTATATATGCATGTGTCGCATACACCGTACTAGTATTTATATACTAAATTAAATATAAGTATTAAATATCATGACACTTCTTCAAATAGAAATTCTATTCACCCATAAACACCCATATTTCTTAATGCATCCTGATTAATGGGTAAATACTAAATTTAAAATGTATAACGTAAACATAACTATAAATCATAGATGTTAAAAATTAAGCTAAATCCTAAAAGATGGTTGTATAATTATATATTTTAGGTTATTAATAGAATTATATTAATAAATTAATAAAATGATTAAAAACATT
Organism: Pinus taeda; assembly: GCA_000404065.3. Taxonomy (NCBI): domain Eukaryota; kingdom Viridiplantae; phylum Streptophyta; class Pinopsida; order Pinales; family Pinaceae; genus Pinus; species Pinus taeda. Next base: position 101,849 of record APFE031287581.1, on the reverse strand, counting down.
AATAAAATGATTAAAGGTAAGGTACTTAGTATAACGTTAGGATCTTTATATTAAAAAAAAATATTTTATTAAATCATCAAAGAAAAATATATATTACGTAACATGGAAGGATGTCATGAGGAGGCAAAGCGGTGGGCTGTTGGTGGAAGGGCGGCCACCTCCAAGAAACAATTTATAAACCAAAGAGAAGAGTTTTGTGGGGGCATCAAGAGGAAGAAGAAAGAACGAAGGAAGGGGATACTGAAGAAGGGATGATCTTTATAAACTGGAGTTACCAAAAAAAGGAGAGTTGATTGTTTTGAGGTTTCTGGGCATGGGGCAAATAGTCTGCTTCAACTGAGAAGCTTACTAGAATGAGTAGCGAGGTTCTGCTCAGTTTGGCTGGGTGGTTTCGAACTTTTGGTAACTGAAGTAGGAGCAGCTTGAGGCATCATCAACCACAGGAATACAGGTATGTACTCCCATCAATTCTGTTAGTTAAATTTGTAAAATTTCCTTTAATGTTATCAGGAAAAAATAGGTTCATGATGATTTTAAGAAATCTTTACTATCTTTACAATAGCTATTAAATTTTGTACAGTCCTTAAAACAAATTCTGTATAGTCCTTACATTTTTATAGATCAGAAGATCAATTTGCAGTCATATTTACAAAACCCTTGGCAAAAAAAATGTTTGAAATTTATAAGAAAAATATAGGAGTAAGTATGTTCTAAAAGAATTTAAGTGTAACAACAACTTTGAATGTGTTAATTTTTTTTTTCTTTTGTAAATCAATCTTTTCTATTAATTCATAACATTGACACATTGTGATGTGATTTTAACCAAAAGAAATTCAACCTCACTCCCACCCAAATTATTGGCCAAAAGGTGATATCAGAAAAAGATAGTCAACAACAAATAAAAACTACGAGATCAAATACAGATATGCCAATACAACTAGAAGTTCCCAAGAACAAACACACAATCATTTTTAATCCTTAAACTACAAGGTTTTGTGACCCTAGTTCGTCTTAGTTGTTTCTTGGTGAAAAATGCACATGAAAAGCCTCATGCACATGTCACTCAATATGATCCATATTGCCTTCCGTGCGGTCTAGCTTCTCTATAATTATTTTTTGACCCTAACACAAAGCAATCTAATGATCCATCATATGCCACTGGTTAACTTGAATGTCATTCATAAATCCAATGATCTCATTCTAGTGATCATGGTGGTCTTGAGCAATCTATTCCAACTACTACATAACTTGGATGAAGGTGGTTTTCTAATGTATCGATGGGTGGAGGAAACTCTATCATGCCCCATGAATGGACTGCAACTTTCTAGTCTAGCTCCTCTCTTAAATCTCTCTGCTCTACTCTATTCTTTACTACGATTCCCCTAGCTCTACCACCTCAGCATATGTGGCCTCTTTGACATTGCATGGCATCTGAGGTGGCATTTTTTCTCTGCCCACATTGTTTCCAACCCCCCTTGCTCTTGTTATCCCAATTATCCCACCCCTGCTAGGTGAACCCAAGACCTAGGTAGCGAGAAAAAATTGGGAAAGAATGGGAGAGTTGAAATAATTGATTACGCTTATCTTACTACCCGCATTAATGTAGTTGCTAGACTATTCCAGAATTCAACAAATGTTTTAATGAAGTTTCTAGAAATCTTTGACAAAACGGGCAAGCTTCCTGAAGAAGCCACCGCCCCAATCAAACTCCAGAACTTTCTCTGATGTATATAAATACCTGTTTAATCAGCGAATGAAGACAAGTTGTTAAGCTCTAAGTTCTTTGTTGTGTTTATGTGTTTGAGTTTCTGCTCTCTGTGTTTGAGTCTCTGCTCTCTGATAAATGTGTTTATGTGTTTGAGTTTCTGCTCTCTGTGTTTGAGTCTCTGCTCTCTGATAAATGATAGATTTTATGATATTTTGGAAATTTAATAAATATGAGTTTATTCTTGTTCATCATATTTCCAAAATATTCCAAAATCAAACCATGTAGATAACGGTGATAAACGGCTAACCTAAGGAAACTACTCTTTTCTTATATGTATGTTTATTTACTATAAAAGATTCCCCTCCCTCCTCTTAAATTGGGAAATTGAATGGTATAAAAAAAAATGTATGATAACAAAGTTAAGAGAAAATACTTCATCCTTTATATAATTCTGACGATGGCAGTTTTTTTTGAATGGTAAAAACTACTCTTTTCTTATATATGTATGTTTATTTACTATAAAATATTTCCCCATATTTCCCCGGGAAATTGATTGGCATCGAAAACAAAATGCATGATAACAAAGTTAAGAGAAAATACTTCATCCTTTATATAATTTTTACCATGGCAATTTTTTTTGAATGGTCTGGTTCGAGGTTGGAACCAAACTTTGATCCTCCTCAAACTTTGATCCTCATGCCTTAGTTATCTGAGCTCAGGAGCCCACAACATGCATTTCTTCATGTTGAAATACTTTGATCCTCATGCCTTAGTTATCTGAGCTCAGGAGCCCACAACATGCATTTCTTCATGTTGAAATACCTATCCATATAGCTACGTATTATGTATCTTTATTGTCCATCAATGACTCACCATTTGGATTAGAACTTAGATTTAAGGCTCCTTTAGGATGAAAAGGAATTTTGAATGGTCTCGTTCGAGGTTGGAACCAAACTTTGATCCTCCTACCTTAGTTATCTGAGCTCAGGAGCCCACAACATGCATTTCTTCATGTTGAAATACCTATCCATATAGCTACGTATTATGTATCTTTATTGTCCATCAATGACTCACCATTTGGCTTAGAACTTAGATTTAAGGCTCCTTTAGGATGAAAAGGAATTTTTAACTATTGTCTCCATGTTGCTCAATTTTAAATAATTGAAAATTCTCTAATCAGTTGTTTTCTTAAACGGTTATATAAACAATCCACTAAGTTCAAGAATGGTTTCACATCTTTTGGTTCTGCTATATCTTATGGTTGAGCAAAAAAACGGACAAAAATCGTTGCCAATATAAGATGCATCTTTTTCCATTCTATGAAAAAGGAACACACTATTATGACAGTCGAGATTCAAGACTTGATGTCCACAAGTAATGTGGAAATCTCACCAGTAATCTCATGCCACACAATCTAACAACAAACTAAAACCAAATTTCTGATTATTTTATTAAGAGGGTCGTTGTGTGAGATGAAATAAAGGATGCACTTAGTCTGGCCATAGAAATAACGAACTAAAACCAAATTTCTGATTATTTTATTAAGAGGGTCATTGTGTGAGATGAAATAAAGGATGCACTTAGTCTGGCCATGGAAATAACTAAAAATAAAGGATGGACTTAGTCTGGCCATGGATATAACTAAATGAACATTAGACCATTTAGGTTGAACCTAACAAGATTGTATTTGAACTTTTATCTAGATGGTAGATTTCAAGAATATTTTGGAGTCTGGCTATAGAAATAACTAAACGAACATTAGACCGTTTAGGTTGAACTTAACAAGATTGTATTTGAACTTTTATCCAGATTGTCGATTTCAGGAATATTTTGGAATGACAATGAAGAGTGAGTTCAAGTTTTTCAACCTCGCTCCTATCAATTAGATTCCAAAATATTCCCAAAACCTATAATCAAGATGAGGATAGTTGTGGAAATATAGCTTATCATCTTCCAAAATCCCTTTAAACAATGGTGAACTGCATAAATAAATGAACCAAAAGTAAATAATGAATACAATCAAAACAAATTTGATGGGTCTTGTAAATTAGATTCCAAAATATTCCTAAAATCTACAAGTGTAATAAAGATAGTGGTTGAAAGGTAACTTATCATCTTCACAAAGGTTATTTAAATGACAGTGAAATGTAAAAATGGATGGATGAAGAATTAGTGATGAAGATATTCAAATTTTTTTGACATATTTTCTTTTAGATGCAAGAGAGCTCCGAAGTATTGGAGATAACAAACATTAATTGTACCTCAGTTCAACTAATGAGTCGAGTCATGCATGAAAGCCTCATTATTATTACGAGGGAACTCCACAAATGTATGCATTAGTTTTATTATCACCACTCACATGAGATATTTAATTAATGACTACATGGACGATTAATTAGGACTAGGTGTCAGTGTTCTTCAGTGCATGTTGATGTCTCTCTAGATTCACTAATAGACTCACTACTATATTATTTCAACGATGTAAAATATATTGTATCAACATGTATTCTCTCATAATTTCCTTTTTTGTGCATGAATAGAATTGAAATTCTCCTCTATCAATTTTCTTTCTTCTTTCCTTGCAAAATTTGGTCATTTTTGTTTTCTAGCTATATTCAACCTCATCATGTTAACCTAAAGTTTCGCATGGAATGAGAGCCCATGAGATCTAGGAAGGAGCATAAAAAATATATTTGTAGGTACTAACAATTGGAGTTATCAAAAAGAAAGGAGTTTCTACCTTCTACAATTTTCATGCTATATAAATATTTTGAATGGAAGGAAAATATTCTACCTCAACTCATAAGTAGAGGCTTATATCAGATAGCCATGGTAATAGATATTGAAGAAAATTACACAGTTGAAAAATCCAAATATTTCAACTACATGGACGAGGCCTTCTATCTCCTATGGTTACCAATTTCTCTAGAATTATTATTTCATGTTGAATAATGCACCAAAACAAATTGAAAGTTTGGACTACTTTGGAGGCACACTTTGGGAAGACAGATGAGATGTGGGGTCACATCCCTGAAAACGAGTTCAATTCATTAGATCCAAGCAGTTTTGAAAACATTCAAGATTTTCACAAAGGTTAAAGCCTTGTTACTCCAATTGAAAGAATGTGGATTCAAAAAATCCAATTAAGAAAATTAATTCTTTCCATATTGTCAAAAATTGGATCCAAAGGATGATATATTTTTCTCCACCTTTCATACAAGTGCAACCTAGAGGATACGTAGAGTGCAACCTAGAGGATGCGTGGAGTGCAACCTAGAGGATGCGTGGAGTGCAACCTAGATTATTCCCACTCTTAGGACTTTATAGTCCCTAATACTTGAGGGAGAGAAGCTAATAAATATGAGTACATTAAAAATTTACAAATCCCATGCACTCATTTTGCATGAAAGGGGCAATACCAACTTGAAGTCCAATCAGAAATCCAAAGGCAAAGGAATGGAAAAACAACTAGTTTCAAGAATGGGAGGCAATCCCAAACCTCCGAATGAATCTACTAGCTCGAAGCAAAATAAGGGGAAATCATAATGTAGCTATTGCAACTTTGGTTAGCGTTCGAAATCAAATCATAAAGTAGCTATTGCAACTGTGGTTAGCGTTCGAAATCATCATTCATGAAGAAGAATATTGATCTCATGGCGTAGAATATTCAAAAAAAAACTTGGGTGAAAAAAAACTTGGTGACTGGGTTCTAGAGACTAAAAAAATTAATTAGGGAGAAAAGGCATGTGAAACAAGAGGGAATTCACATGGATCAATTGCTATTCATTCTTCTCTTGCTGCATGGATCATAGATTCTACAGCTTCACAACACATTGAAGCCACAAAATATTCTCTCTCATATTTAAACCATATGTTAGTTCTCCTATTCTCATAGGATATGATTCTCGAGTAGTGGAAACTAGAGAAAGGATGGTAGATCTCAAAGATGAAAGTTTCGAGAATGTCCTGCATAAAAGTAGTCAATAAATATTATGTGTGGGTATCAAATACCAAAACTACACATACTAGCACTAAAGGAGATTTCAATTCACCTTAGATTTGATGAGCATATACGACATACAAGATAACTCCAAAATTATAGTTGGTAAGGTAAATCATCAATATTGTTTCTACATTTTTTTCTAAATTTTTTCCTTAATCAGATTCCACTTTTCTGCTAATACATGCAGACGATGAAATTAGAAATTGGGACGCAAGGTTTTGACACTTATATTTCAAATACATTAAACAACTTAGAAAGAAAACATGGGATGGTGAAGGGCCTACCTGCCATAGAATTTTTTGATGGAGTTGGTGAAGGATGTGCTCTTGGAAAACATCCTGCACAAAGGGCCTCATGTGTTGGAAAATTAAAAAGGCTGAAATATTTTCTTATGATGATAATTACTTGTGATATTCTTGTGATCTTATTAAATTTCTTATGTTCTTCTTTTATGTTTGCTTCATTAAGTGATTATCAAATACAAAACCTGAAGATCGGTGACACCAGATGTAGGTAAACAACCACGGAAAAACCCCTATACAGGGGAAAACCCAATCAACAAATCTTCCTTTAATAGTTTCACAAGACAAGATGAGACAATCCAAGACTTTTTGACCTAGACACATACATTGTCCAATCACCAAGTCAACCATTCCTTCCTCTTTAGATGATAACCTTCCAACAACAAGTTCGATCTTGCAGCAACAAAACTTCGACCTCTCCAGTAGCAGAACTTTGACTTCTCTAGCAGAAGCACTTCAACCTCTCCAATAAAAGAACTTCGACCTCTCCAGCAAAAGAACTTCAACCCTATTAATAGCCCAATAACTCCACATGAGAACTTCGACCTCTCCAGCAAAACAACTTCAACCCTATTAATAGCCCAATAAGTCCACATGAGAGAGAGATAGCCAAAAAAACTTCAATCTAGTCCTTTTCTTGCTATTCTCCTTCTTGTCCAAGAACTTCCCACTTTTTCTATTGCTCCTTTTTGTGTATTTAACTTCTTGAGTTGGTGAGTAAATGGATCGAACTACACTTCTATATATAGACTCTTTTATTGGTCGAATTACCCTAATGTAGGCCGACTTCATCAAGGATCGATTTGGTGTGGGGTGACACATAGCTTATTTAACTCAATAATAATCCTTTTTACATTATTAAAAAGCCCAAGAAGGGCCTCATAAAATGGAAAATAACTCTAATGACTCTAGATAAAACCTAGAAGTCCTTAATGGGGGCTTTGACCTAAAACATGACTTCGACCTAAAACATGATCCCATCCTTTAATAAGTCATAATTATAATAATATAATTTTCTTTTTTATTTCTTTTCATAAACACATTTCATTATGACCCAAATACAATTATTAAGACCAAACCTAGTTACATTCTTCAACACCTCCTCCCCCATAGAGCTTGTTCATATTGATCTTAGAGGTCCATTTCTTTATCCTTCCATATGAAAAGCTAGATATGTACTCACATTCACACATTCATATGAAGAGCTAGTTATGTACTCGCATTCACACATTCATAAATTATTGCATGAGATACACATGGATGCACTCTCTCAAATTGAAATCTATAGTGTTTAAGTATCTAAAGATTTTCAAACTGCTTTAAAAAATGCATGCATTCTAGAAAGATGATAGTTTCACAGGATTCAACCAATTGTCTCGATTGTTGGATATCATCGAAAAATAAGTGTTATCGAATGATTCCATGCGATTATTCTCATTATCGGAAAAGTCAATAATCAGTGGATTAATTGGTATCTTATTCATAACAAATGGTGCAATTGTTCTTTCATCAATCAATAATTTTGATCTTTGTGAAAGATTATGGTCATAAAAAAGAAAGTTTTTAAATTTATTTAAACAAACGATTAGAGTACCAAGTTGGATCTAACAACTGATTTAATCAATATAGATAATGGGGGGGAGGTGTATTTTAACAATGATGTCTAAAACTTTTGTGAAAAGTAGGTGAAAAGTAGGAATACATGTAAGGACCCTAAATTCAAATACCAAAATATGTAATTTAAACACAAAATTTAAATAATTTATGTAATAAATACCAACGGTATTCTCTGTTGCGAAGCTCTACTGAAAATTGTTTTACTGCAATTCTTGTTCTGGTTGTGTTACCAAAACGGCCAAAACCACCCTGCCGAACTGGGTACAACCTGGGTACTCAATCTGAGAATGCTTTCCAATCAAAGCAATCTGATCCCCCATGCCCAAAAAACTCTAGTACAATCAAGGCTCAAGAGTGTCTGTATCTATGTGTTAAAATTGTTCTCCATTTTTTCCTCTCCCCCTTCTCAAGATTTCCTTCCTCCTTTTAATTCCTCATCCACTGCCTTCCTCCCATATCTGTGTCATTGTTTTGTTATGTGTAATCTTATAAAATCAAATCTTATTTGATTGTTACGTGTAATTTGTAAAATTAAATCTTATTTAATTTTGTTTATTAATTTTATAAAATCAAATCTTATTTGATTTTGTTGATTAATTTTATAAAATCAAATATTATTTGATTTTGTTGATTTTATTTGGATATGGTGATTTGATTTGGTAAAAGTTATTTATTTGATTTCGTTGATTTTATTCAGACATGGAGATTTGATTTGGTAAAAGTTTATTTACTATTTTAATAGTTTAATTTGATCTATTTTAATAAAAGGCATGTGAAACAATAGGGAATTCACATGGATCAATTGCTATTCATTCTTCTCTTGCTGCATGGATCATAGATTCTATAGCTTCACAACACATTGAACCCACAAAATATTCTCTCTCATATTTAAACCATATGTTAGTTCTCCTATTCTCATAGGATATGATTCTCGAGTAGTGGAAACTAGAGAAAGGATGGTAGATCTCAAAGATGGAAGTTTCGAGAATGTCCTGCATAAAAGCAGTCAATAAATATTATGTGTGGGTATCAAATACCCAAATTACACATACTAGCACTAAAGGATATTTCAATTCACCTTACATTTGATGAGCATATACGACATACAAGATAACTCCAAAATTATAGTTGGTAAGGTAAATCATCAATATTGTTTCTACATTTTTTTCTAAATTTTTTCCTTAATCAAATTCCACTTTACTGCTACTACATGCAGACGATGAAATTAGAAATTGGGACGCAAGGTTTTGACACTTATATTTCAAATACATGCAACAACTTAGAAATAAAACATGGGATGGTGAAGGGCCTACCTGCCATAGAATTTTTTGATGGAGTTTGTGAAGGATGTGCTCTTGGAAAACATCCTGAACAAAGGGCCTCATGTGTTGGAAAATTAAAAAGGCTGAAATATTTTCTTATGATGATAATTACTTGTGATATTCTTGTGATCTTATTAAATTTCTTATGTTCTTCTTTTATGTTTGCTTCATTAAGTGATTATCAAATACAAAACCTGAAGATCGGTGACACCAGATGTAGGCAAACAACCACGGAAAAACCCCTATACAGGGGAAAACCCAATCAACAAATCTTCCTTTAATAGTTTCACAAGACAAGATGAGACAATCCAAGACTTTTTGACCTAGACACATACATCGTCCCATCACCAAGTCAACCATTCCTTCCTCTTTAGATGATAACCTTCCAGCAACAAGTTCGATCTTGCAGCAACAAAAATTTGACCTCTCCAGTAGCAGAACTTTGACTTCTCTAGCAGAACCACTTCAACCTCTCCAATAGAAGAACTTCGACCTCTCCAACAGAAGAACTTCAACCCTATTAATAGCCCAATAACTCCACATGAGAACTTCGACCTCTCCAGCAGAACAACTTCAACCCTATTAATAGCCCAATAAGTCCACATGAGAGAGAGAGATAGCCAAAAAACTTCAATCTAGTCTTTTTCTAGCTATTATCCTTCTTTTCCAAGAACTTCCCACTTTTTCTATTGCTCCTTTTTGTGTATTTAACTTCTTTAGTTAGTGAGTAAATGGATCGAACTACACTTCTATATATAGACTCTTTTGTGGGTCGAATTACCCTAATGTAGGCCGACTTCATCAAGTAAGGATCGATTTGGTGTGGGGTGACACATAGCTTCTTCAACTCAATAATGATCCTTTTTACATTATTAAAAAGCCCAAGAAGGGCCTCATAAAATGAAAAATAACGCTAATGACTCTATATAAAACCTAGAAGTCCTTAATGGGGACTTTGACCTAGAACATGACTTCAACCTAAAACATGATCCCATGCTTTAATAGGTCATAATTATAATAATAGAATTTTCTTTTTTATTTCTTTTCGTAAACACATTTCATTATGACTCAAAGACAATTATGAAGACCAAACCTAGTTACATTCTTCAACACCTCCTCCCCCATAGAGCTTGTTCATATTGATCTTAGAGGTCCATTTCTTTATCCTTCCATATGAAAAGCTAGATATGTACTCACATTCACACATTCATAAATAATTGCATGAGATACACATGGATGCACTCTCTCAAATTGAAATCTATAGTGTTTAAGTATCTAAAGATTTTCAAACTGCTTTAAAAAATGCATGCATTCTAGAAAGACGATCAAGATAATAAATATAGATAATGGGGGGGGAGGCGTATTTTAACAATGATGTCTAACAATTTTGTGAAAAGTAGGTGAAAAGTAGGAATACATGTAAGGACCCTAAATTCAAATACTAGAATATGTAAACACAGAATTTAAATAATTTATGTAATAAATACCAATGGTATTCTCTGCTGCGAAGCTCTACTGAAAATTGTTCTGCTGCAATTCTTGTTCTGGTTTTGTTACCAAAACAGCCAAAACCACCCTGCCGAACTGGGTACAACCTGGGTACTCAATCTGAGAATGCTTTCCAATCAAAGCAATCTGATCCCCATGCCCAAAAACTCTAGTACAATCAAGGCTCAAGAGTGTTTGTATCTGTGTTAAAATTGTTCTCCATTTTTTCCTCTCCCCCTTCTCAAGATTTCCTCCCTCCTTTTAATTCCTCATCCACTGCCTTCCTCCCATATCCGTGTCATTGTTTTGTTATGTGTAATCTTATAAAATCAAATCTTATTTGATTGTTACGTGTAATTTGTAAAATCAAATCTTATTTAATTTTGTTTATTAATTTTATAAAATCAAATCTTATTTGATTTTGTTGATTAATTTTATAAAATCAAATCTTATTTGATTTTGTTGATTTATTTGGATATGGAGATTTGATTTGGTAAAAGTTTATTTTACTATTTTAATAAATTATTTGATCTATTTAATTTATATTTTAATTCATTTTTACTATTATTTTATTAATTTTAATTTTTAAATTTAATTTGTAAATTATAATTAACATTTTCTTTTAGTTTAAGGATTTATCATATATATGATTGGTGAGGTATTAATTCATTACCTCAATTTATATCTTTTCCTGTAGTAACGTGCTTATATATAGTGTGATACATGTGGGTCCATGCATACATAGCTATCATATGGAGATTTTGTATGCATGCTAGTATTCGTATTTTATTTATAGTTATAGGTGGGTCATTGTAGAGCCTCTAACTTACACCTCATCATCCACTATTACCTACTGTTTTTCATCACTTACCTCTCTCTTTTGCCTCATTCTCAATGTAAAACCACCCAGATCATTACATTAGATGTCATTAAGCATGATCAAGTGAGCTTTGCTAATGTGTGACTGTTTTGTTTAGATTTTGACATATTTACAGGCATTCCGCAGCCATCTGCCGATTCCGTAGCCATCTGCTGATTCCGCAGCCATCTGGTGATTCTGCAGCCTTTTTGTTAATCTCAAGGTCCCACGTGTCATTTTTCCAAATGAGCCACATGGGCACTTAGGAATCAAGGTGCTCAAGGTTCCTGTGCTATTGGTTCAGCCATCCACGTCATCTGCACCTCTGGTCAACAAGGGTCAAGTTACGGTCAACAAAGGCAGCTTAACGGTGATGCGTATGTTGTTGGGTCACGTCAGTCCAAACGGTGACTTGTCCATGTTACGCAGGTTGTGGGGGACATAATCCAACTCTGGATTCAATGCCCATAATGACCAGAACCTCTAGCTCATCCACGCAGGCTTATGACGTGTTAATTGAACCTTAATTACGCATGACAATCAGTTATTTTTCAGTTTTAGCTGTACGCATTAGGATATCTTTCAGATGCCTATAAAAACTTGTGTCTGCGTACGCTTATATAACTTTTTAATTGCGGTGTTTTTATGAACTTGTTATAATTTTAGTGCATTCCAAGACTCTGTTTTAATAGTGCTGTTCTAGCACTCTTGACTGTAATTTTCTGCACATGGAGTAATAGAAGCAATGTTGTTCTGAAGCTTTCATTACCTTGAGTCTTCTTTGGGTTATATGAATGGAGGGCCCCTGTTCATGTTAGCCTTGTATAGTATTTTATGTTCAGCATTTCCTTATTTCCATTCAGCATTTCCTTTTCTTGATACATGTACAACGTAATTCACTTTCATGTTATTTCATTTCCAGTCTTTATTTTAAGCTGATCAGCATTGTTCTTTTGCAGGTTTTTAACCCGGGATTGCTTATGTGTTATGTATTTGCTTTATATCTAGTGGTAGTTTCAGTTGACAGATTCAAAGTTGTTGTTTTACTTTATTTTCATAGCTGATTTTTAGTTTTATTTCTCAAATCTGTCTGCTAACATATGAATGGTCTCTTTATTATAAATTGTCTATCTTCTAGAGATCAGAATACTAATAACTTGCAGCTGACTTTGGGTACTTTTTAGAATAATCTTTAAACTATTTTCTAATCGTGTCTTACACAGTACTATGTGTTAGAGGCAGAGAGTTACAAAGAGCAAAACATTATAACTAGTCTTTAAAGTAGATTTTTCTCATTTTTATCATTTCTTAGACTTATCTTTAGCTACTTCCTAATCGTGTCTTACACAGTACTATGTGTTAGAGGCAGAGAGTTAGGAAGAGATAAACATTATCATTGGTCTTTTAAGTGATTTTCTTACCTTTTATTTGCAGCAACATGAATGGTGTCTAATGCCATTAGAAAGTGGTTCTTTGCTTTCAGTTCATTTTAATTCATTTATTTCCTTCAAGTTTTCCTTTTCAGCAAGTAGTTAGAAACCACTAATCACACACCTTCACTCATCTAGAATTCACCTTACACACATCATCACTCATCTGTTTATAAATACATCACTCCATCTTAGGAAGATAAATTAACCATAAACAACACCCCAAACGACAAAAAGCTTTAAGAGGTTGCTTAAGTACATATAGTACACCTTCACTTCGTCAGCTTACGAGCCCCGGGTTGACAATTAATGACATCAATTTAGGAACACTAAATTGACTAAACAGTCATTACATACATTCCTCCCAAAAAATTCATCCCAAAGTTAGGGTTTCCAAAATATATTAGTGATTAGTATGAGCATATAAGTCTTTGTATTTTGGGGTTAAATTTGTTTTATATGGCTACTTAAAATTTGTTTTCTTGAATATTTTAAGATTTTACAGCTATAATATTCATGTTCGGCCCCTGTTGGATTCCCACGCTATTCTAGAATCATCCTATCCTTCATAATCTCTTTTGCTTCCATCCTATTCTTCCTCACCTAGAGTATGCCATGGTGTTAGCTGTACTCACTAACCATTTGTAGCTCTCAAGAGCATCCAGCGTTGATTATATCAACCTGATTGATCATTAGGCATCTCGCAGTAATCATCACATGTCTAGGGGGAGCTTGATTCACACCGTCCTTACATGACTCCAAGTTTTGGAGGATAAACAGGGTGTAATACCTCCACCCCTCCTAGTGGGACCAGAGTCAATGTTCTATCATGGAATCTCATTAAGCTTTAATTGTACTAAAGTTTTTGTCATCACGTGGTCATTTTGGTAACTTGCAATGTAAACACTTGTCCATATATTATAAAATATGGATCAATATTTATAGAATAAACAGTTTTTGTATAACTCATACATGTTGTTATCTATAGTATAACATACTTGGTCATGTCCTGCTCATGTTATTGGCTTTCAAATTGAAATTGTAATCATTCTTTTATTTCTATCTCATTAATCATATCGATATGCATAAATGACGCAAAATTTATAATATCTTAATTCATATCATAATTCATGATTTAGATTATATAGCAAGGTTAATCAAATATTGAACTTCATCTTGGTATCCATAACTCAGTAAGGTTAATTTAAATAACATATTTCATCTTGGTATCCACGTACCAGTGGAATTACACAGATAACATATATCATATTTTAGTAACATAAAAATTAATTAAAATTATAAATGAAAAAAATGAAATTAATTTATTAAAATAATAAATAAAATTTTACCAAGTCAAATCTCCATATCCGAATAAAATCAACAAAATTAAATAAGATTTGATTTTATAAAATTACACATAACAAAACAATGACACGGAGATGGTGGACGAGGAATTAAAAGGAGGAAGGAAATCTTGAGAAGGGGGAAGAGGAAAAATAGAGAACAATTCTAACACAGAGATACATACACTCTTGAGTCTTGATTGTACTGGGGTTTTGGGCACAGGGATCAGATTGCTTCGATTGGAAAGCATTTTGAGACTGAGTACCCGGGTTGTACCCAGTTCAGCAAGGTGGTTTTTGTTGTTTTGGTAACACAACCAGAACAAGAACTACAACCAGAATAAGAATTAGAATTGCAGTAGAACAATTTGCAGTAGAACTTTGCAGCAGAGCAGACAGGTTGGTATTCATTAAATAAATTATTTAAATTCTATGTTCAAATTACATATTCTGGTATTTGAATTTAGGGTCCTTACAATACAATTAAAACACATGGTTCGTTACACTTTAAGTAGAACTAGATAGTTGAGAGGAAGAAAAATTTGTCGAAAGAGATTGTAGGTTACATGTTCCATGCAAGGTCTCTTCCTTCCAAATTTTAAGTAGAACTAGATAGTTGAGAGGAAGAAAAATTTGTCGAAAGAGATTGCAGGTTACATGTTCCATGCAAGGTCTCTTCCTTCCAAATTGTGGCTTGAAGCAATCAACTACACTTCATACATACAAAATATATCTCCTCAAAAATCTATTACATGAAAACAACTTTTAAAGCATGGAATGGCATGCAACTAGAAGTTACACATTTCCACATTTTTGGATCTTGTGCATGGCTTTGGATTCCTTTAGAAAAGAGAAAGGATTTGGATCCTTAAAGAAAAGACAACATCTATATTGGATATCCATATGGTGTAACAGGATACAGGATCCTAAATATTTCAACAAAAAATGATTTACTTGAGAGGAGTGTATACTGACGAAATTCCCCTAAAGGCATCTAAGGAAAAAAAATGTAGAAACTTTTGTGCTTCCCCCAATAAAATAGATAAGAGATGATGCATCCTTACATTCAAAACAAATTTTAGATTTGGGTTTTGAAATTGATTCAAAAGGTCATGAGCATGCATGTAAATATTTTTATTCCTGACCACTTTTGACATAGAAGTGGCACCTCATGAATGATCTCTTGGATGATCCTACCATGAGATATAAAGTTGATGAAACACTTCATTCACTCACAACTAGAAAACTAGTTATTCCCATGCATTGTTACATGATTCTAGCATTAGACTCTGAAAATTACAAAGAAGTTGCTGAAACACTTCATTCACTTGCAACTAGAAAACTAGTTATTCCCATGCATTACTACATGGTTTTAATAAAAATTAGAAAGAAGTTGCAGTGCAGGGAAAAATTTAGGCACTAATATTCACAGGTGGGCTAATTTTACACATTTTTTTCCAAAAATAAGATTCGCCAATTTTCATTTTTTCTAAAAATAGTTCGTTGACATTCTATAGCATAAAATTATTTTACCTTAAAAATTGCCAAAAATTATATAGACTAATATAAAATCATTAAAAATCTAAATATTTTTATAAAAATGTAGCCAAACATTTTACAGTTTGCATATTAGGGACTAGTAAGATTTGCCTAGGTTTCTAAACTTTAAGATAAAGTTCCATCCTTAAAATTTAACTTTAAGATAAACTTTCAACTTTAAAATTTTCCTTGGTTGCCGGAAATACATTTTGGGAAGTAGCTATTGATGATGAGTACAACTTCCTCATTAGGAACCAAACATAGGACTTCGTTAAAGTCACTTCGTATTGTAATCTTATGAAATTCAAGTCGGTCTATAGGAAAAGGAAAACCGAGAATCGATTTGTGAGTAGATACAAAGCATGGTTGGTAGCGAAATTATTTCAGCAGGTTCACGACAACGATTATGATGAAACCTTTGCTCCAATGGCCAAAATGGAATCTATTCATCCAACTCTTTCCATTGGATTAGAAAGAAGGTGGGGGTTTCACCACATGGATGTGGAGCATGCATGGACGATGCCAAAAAGGAAATTTAGATGGAGCAACCACAAGGGTATTTAAATAATTCGTCTTTAGTTTTCTGACTCAAGAAGTCTCTCTATGGCCTCAAGCATGCACCTAGGGAATGGGATTCTAAAATGGATTCCTCGTGCAATGAATGTCTCCCTTTACATTGAAAATTACCTGTTTGATTCTTAATTTTCATTAAGCTTAGCACCATGGGGTCTAACCAAAACCCGTCGTGTGATTGTGGTCAAGATCAAGAGGTCAATGTCAAAGGAACTTAATCCTACATCCTCAAGATTCATTGGTTTATGTAATATATTGAAATTACTAAAATCCACCTTTCTTCTTAGATCCATGATCTAAGGGGATCTAGGATTGTAACCTTCCCTAAGGTCGGGATATATCCAAATCTCGATTGACCGTTCAATGAATTTTATATCCATGGTGTGGAGTTGGATGCAGTAAGGTTCGAATGCCAGCGAGACCTAGATTCCCTTAAGGTGCATGTAATAAAATTTTAATAAAATATAACTACACCTCGATCCCTGTGCTCCATAGGGTCCGACACTATAGATCCTCTATATGTATCCAATGCCTTGAGAAATTTGGTTGTCTAGAAATCTTTGAGAGTGTTAAATTTAACAAAGAGCTGGATGCCTAGATCCATGCCTTAGTGGGTCCCAGGTCGATCCAAGCGGGTCCAGTTATTCTTTCATCTTTCATCTTCTAGTTTCTAGTACCAACTCGATGCTGAATTATGCCTATTGGCAACCTTTGCAATGGAAATATGATGAGTACAACTTCCTCATTAAGAACCAAACTTGGGACTTCACTATAGTTACTTCGTTTTGTAATCTTATGAAATGCAAGTGGGTCTATACGAAAAATAAAACCGTGAATGGACTTATGAGTAGATACAAAGCATGGTTGGTAGCGAAATTATTTTAGCAGGTTCATGGCATCGATTATAATGAAACCTTTGCTCCGATGGCCAAAATGGACTCTATTCATCCAACTCTTTCTATTGCAATAGAAAGAAGGCGGGGGTTTCACGACATGGATGTGGAGCATGCATAGACGATATCAAAAAGGAAATTTAGATGGAGCAACCACAAGGGTATTTAAATAATTCATATTTAGTTTTCCGACTCAAGAAGTCTCTCTATGGCCTCAAGCATGCACCTAGAGAATGGTATGTTAAAATGGATTTGGTGCAGTGAAAGTCTCCCTTTACATTGAAAATTAAAGGTTTGATTATCAATTTTCATTAAAATTAGCACCATGGGGCCTAACCAAAACCCATCATGTGATTGTGGTTAAGATCAAGAGCTCAATGTCAAACAAACTTAATCCTACATCCTCATGATTCATTGGTTTCTGTAATAAATTAAAATTACTAAAATCCACCTTTCTTCTTAGATCCATGGTCTAAGGGGATCTAGGATTTGTAACATTCCCTAAGGTTGCGATATATCCAAATCTGGATCGACCTTTCAATTACTTTTATATCCAGGGGGTGGAGTTAGTTGCAGTAAGGCTCAAATTCCATCCAGACCTAGATTCCCTTAAGGAGCATGCAATAAAATTTTAATAAAATATAACTACACCTCAATCTCTCTGTTCCACAGGGTCCGACAATACAGATTCTCTAAATGTATCTAGTGTCTTGGGAAATCTGGTGGTCTAAGAGTCTTTGAGAGTGTTAAATTTAAAGAAGCACTGGATGCCTAGATCCACACCTTATTGGGTCCCACACCAATCCAAGCGGGTCCAATTATTCTTTCCTCTTTCATCTTATAGTACCAATTGGATGTTTAATTATGCCGATTGACAACCTTCGCGATGGAAATATTCTTTCACTCCAATTATTGACAAACTTTGTTGCAAAAATGAAATCTAGTCGTCATATATAATTTATACATTTCTCTTCACTCCCGAACTAATGAAAGTTATTTTTAGTGGAATTTGATTTAATATAAAAGTGGTTAAGGGAAGTAAAACTTCAATTAATGTTTTAAAAAACCCAACATACAAATATTTAAAAAAACAAATGATTGACACACAAGAACTCTAAAAAGAAATCAGAATGTGGGTGTCTTATCAAAGAAAAAATTATAGAGTGTGCTAATACCCTCAAATTAATTCTCATTCCTCTTGCTCACATACCCGCGGTGTTTGTAGGATAAAAGTTTATATTTATAAAGAGAAGAAAACATCTCGAAGTTACATATGTTCTTCTCTAGAAGCCTTCTATTAACTAAATAGTGCAATTTTCAATTTTCACCTAAGGGACACGTAAGCATTAAAAACTAGATACATGGTGGATAATTATTTATAAGAAGTTTCTCCCTCATGGGAAAAACAAAACGTGTAAGGTTGCTCCTGCATCAATTCCTATTTACTCTCTCAACATTTCATTTGATGTAATTTGATCCAAATGCTTATATGTTAAGAGCATCTAAATATCTGTTGCTTAAAGTGCTCTATGCAGATGATCTACCAATCATAGGTAGTTCATCCTCAACCATTGCTAGAATAAAAATTGCTTTCCATGATAGGTTTTCCATGACAGATATGGGTTTATTACACTTTTTCCTTGGATTAAAAATTAACCAAAATGATTTGAAGGATCAAATTTTTTTAGTAATTATGTGAGAGATATCTTAGTTCTCTTTCACATGATTGGATGCATGCCAAAAAATACATCTTTATTATTTACCATACAACTCGAGGATGGAAAGAATACAACATTGGTTGATTAGACCATGTGAATACAACTTGTGGGGTAAAGAATACAACATTGGTTGATTAGACCATGTGAATACAACTTGCGGGGAGTCTCCTCTATCTCATTCACTCTTGTCTATATCTCTCATATGTAGTAGGTGTAGTTTCTCGACACATGCAAGAGTCGCATGAGTGGCATTGGAAAGCTACCAAGTGCATACTTAGATATGTCTAATAAATTATCAACTATGTGATTGATTTCGCAGAAGGATGCAATTTGGATCTCATTTTCCATACTGATTCATATTCAGCTAGTGATAACACTAATCACAAGTCCACTTCAGATATGTTCTCAATTTGGGTTCTAGAAAAAACCGTTTAGTGATTTATTTATCATTAGCAGAGGTTGAATACATACGTGCATTCAACATTTCCATTTAGGCCATTTGGTTGCAAAACTTCCACACTAATCTTGATATCGTATTTCATCATTTGAAAAGCATTTGGTGTGAAAATCAAAGTGAACTAAATTTGTGTCGAGATCTAATGTAGAAGCAATGAACAAAACACTTGAGATCCACATGCACTACATATTATAATTATTACATGATGGGTTCATCAACCTGCAATATTGTCCCACTTCTGAACATACTATTAGCATCTTCATGAAGACTTTCATTAAGTAGAAGTTCCAATTTTTGTTAATTCACCTTGGCGCGAACGACATATTTTCCAATTAGTTGTCTTTCTTTTTTAGTATTGTATATTGAAGGGGGGTTTTGTTCCCATGTGGTTTTTCCTCTTTCCTCTTCTTGCATACAATCCATTTTTTATCTTCTTTTATGGAGAAAAATGGGAACTGGTCCCATGTATGGTATGACATCAACAATTCCATAAGCTTGGGTTTCTGTTGTTGACATAAAAATAATTTTGTCAAGGTCCTCTTAAATGACATTTTCGGTATTGGGGGGTTTTGTTCCCATATGATTTTCCCACTTTCCTCTTCTTTGACTTGTTCTATGTTACTTAGATGCATTGTAAAATTTGTATGTTACATGCGTTCATGCGAGGACTAATTCATTTTGTTCTCTCTAGTAGTTCTGAGGGGTTAGGGGTAATTTTAAAATGGTTATGTTACATGGGTTCATGTTGGGCCCAATTCATTTTGTTCTCCCTTGTAGTGCTTAAGGAGAGGGGAGGTATTGGAGATAACACACCCTTGATTGTACTTTAGTTAGACTAGAGAGTAGAGTCATGCATGGAAACCTCATTATTATCATCAAGAGGGAACTCCACAAGTGCATGCATGAGTTTTACTAATCTCCGCTTACATGAGACATTTAACTCCACAAGTGCATGCATGAGTTTTACTAATCTCCACTTACATGAGACATTTAATTCATGACTACATGGCTAGTTAAATAGAACTAGGTGTCAATGTTCTTCATTGCATGTTCACCTCTCTATTCACTACTGCACTACTAGAGTCACTTCTATATTATTTTCGCTATGTAAAATATATTGCATTGAATTATATCCTCTCATAATTTTCCTTTTTGAGCATGAATTGATTTCATTAATTATTTCCTCTATCAGTTTTCTTTCTTCCTTCTTTACAAGTTTTTTTCATTGTTTCTAGCTAGATCCAACCTATGCAGATTTAGCTACAATTTCACAGGAAGAGATGAAATAATTTCTAGATTATAGTCCAATATTATGGCCAAGAAGTAATTAGTTGTCCTTATCTTAATAGCTGGGTAAACTTGTACATTGTTTTGAGGTGGTGTATGCCACAATTGTGTATGTTCAAACTGAATTACTTAGAACTCAATAATCTAAACATTTGTTGAACTACAAATATAAATCGTATGCACATGCATATGTCTCAATAGTAGCCCCTTGAGAAGTAGCATCTCTGCATTAAAACATGAGCTCAAGTACCAAATTGTACTTCCCAAATATGGGAAGTACATTATTAACTCCCTATCTCTCTATCTCATATCAGAAAAGATGCACCGCTATTGGCTCAAACCGTTGATCGTAACCATCAACTACAAAAAATTTAGGAAGTTTATGACATTATTAAAGAATCGATTGTGTAAATAAATAAATTCTTTGTATGAGATTGCTTCTTATTTGGAAAGGATTGAAATATATAAAGGAAATATTAAATCTTAAATAATTGAAAGGTATACCTCCAAGGATTGGAAGGATCCACACAATTACAAGAAAAATGACTCTAAGATGAGTGCATATATTTTAGAAAAGATAGTGGAGAGAAAGATGAAGATCTTTTGTGAATAAGAAGTAAAGAAAGCTAGAGAGAACCAATGGTAACTTATTCGCAACACCTTAAAGTATATTTTCATATATAAATCTCAAAAACACTTACGTTAATTGTAAAACTAATATAAATATTTATATATTTTATGGCCTATTTCCACACTAATCAAGGGAGTATTTTGAAGAATTCCTGACAATTAATGAGTGGCTAGAAAACTAGCCACAAAAGCAAGAACACGACCGATATTGCTAAGAAGTAGGATTTTGAGAAAATAAGTATATTTAAATATAGAAATCTCAAAAGCACTTACGTTAATTGTAAAACTAATATAAATATTTATATATTTTATGGTCTATTTCCACACTAATCAAGGGAGTATTTTGAAGAAGTCCTGATAATTAATGAGTGGCTAGAAAACTAGACACAAAAGTGTGAACACGACCGATATTGCTAAGTAGGATTTTGAGAAAATATCTTATTCATCTTGGTGGGAGTGAGGCTACACATCCAATTTCAGAAATTCTTATGCATCTTGGTGGGAGTGAGGCTACACATCCAATTTCAGAAATTCTTATGCATCTTGGTGGGAGCGAGTCTACACATCCAATTTCAATGTTTTATTTGAAACTAATGTGCTCGAGTGAGACTGCACATCCGATTTCAAAATTTTATTTGAAACTAATGTGATAGGATTAGAGGCCATATGACTTATAGTAGCTAGTAGCTACTACTAAAAGGGATTCCTAAGAATATTTTGGAGGTGTCTCATTTTTACAGCTACCTAGAACCTTAAAGTGACAATTCTTTTTTAAAACCTTGTAAATATACAATTTATTTTTAGCAATAATCTCTTACTTGAATATTCTAATATATAATTATTTTAGCAATAATCTCTTACTTGAATATTCTAATATACAATTATTTTAGCAATAATCTATTACTTGAATATTTTAATATATCAGAGAGAGCAGAGCTACTGAGATGCACACACAAACAACTTAAAACTTGCTTTCATTCGATGTCTGAACAGATATTTATATACAACATAGAAACTTCTGGAGTTTGATGGGGTGGTGGCTTCTTCAGGAAGCTTGACCATTTGTCAATGGATTCTAGAAACTCCATTTAATACATCTGCTGAATTCTAGTCGCTCTACGCTGACTAACACTGATGACTACGCTGACTATTGTCGTCATACGGTCATTGTGATTAATGGTCTAACACCTCCCCTTAATCACGACGACCTAAAATTTAACTTTCCCGCTGGTCTAAGTCTTAGCTAGGCTTACAACAAAACATTTCATTTTTGCCTTCTTATTAAAGGGTCCATGCTTGTTCCTTTTCCTTTGTTGGTTCAGTTTCATTTTCACCTTCCTAGGTTTCCTTATGAAATTCCTTTGCTCCTTGCTTATGTACTTATCGTCAACAACCTCTTCTGGATTGGGATGCAATACAAGACCCCAAACAAGGTAATCTAATTCAAGTTCTTGGGACTTATACTTGTCCTTAATGCTTGCAATTTCTTCAAGTTTTGTTGCTTCTTCCTGATTGTCAATATCTGCACACTCAAAACAATGTTAGATTCATAAACAGAACCATATTGATTTTTGTCATTGTGGTCTTTGGAAAGAGCTTTGCTTCCTTCATTTTTCTTTGCTGACATAGTTGGTTGATTCATGTCTTCAACCTCTTTCGTCAATTCTGTTGTTGCAAACATGTTGTCCTGCATTTCATTTGTGTATGGAGGTAGGCAACTCTTCTCACCAAACAACAACTCATCAATAAACCAAACAACAACTCATCAATAATATGCTCTTCAGGCATCATATTGAACCACTCATCATGGGATACATAATTGTCATCAAATTTGACTTCATAAATTTCTGCATCACAGGGAGTTTCCTTAATATCACATACTACTTTATAGTCAGCTAAAGACATACTTTCAGCCTTAATCCCAGCTATGATGCTTTCAACACAACCACTTTTAGCAACAAATCCTTCATCAACTTCAACTTTCTCACTACCCTCCATATTGTATTTCATTTCAAGAATATCCCAAAATATTTTTGCATCACATATTTCACCAAATTCATACAAAATATTAGACAAAATATTTTCATCTAAAGCTGATATGATGAGAAACAATGCTATTACACCTCTACTTTTATCAATGGAATTTATGGAAATTCCTTGAACAAATTGCCATAAATTTACTGAACCAAACAATCCCTCCATTTTTATTGCCCAAAGTTTAAAATCTTTACCTGAGAAAATTGGCAGAACTGGCATTAATCATTTCAGTATTGCATCAGTGTCTTGAAATTCTTCTATCTGATTCAGATCTACAATTGGTGGAAGAATTTCATATTCTTCTGCAACTATTGCCATTTCATTCTTTCTCTTCGCCTGTTTTAATTCTCTCCGAGACTGTCTCCTCTGTTGACCCATCATTCTACCATAGGTGACTCAGCGCTCTTATGCGCCCTCACACACCACTTCACGGCACCGCGCACCACTAAGAATCTATGCACGGCCAAGAATATTAACACATTCACAATAGGCATAAACAACCTCACTAATCTTCAGTTTCGTCCCTCCAACTCTGGAAGTTCAATAACACATGCACATTCTAATACTGTACAACTTGATCATAGACGTTGGCCACTCACTGCATTACAATATGCAGGGTCTATATTAGTTACAAGTGCACCTCATTTTGCACTAGTCTGTGGCTTTCCAGATCAAACAACGATATGCTTGATTTCCATTACCAAGATAAGAGCGAAGCTCTTTTCTTTAGAGAAGAGAATTGAAGACTAACAGCATTAAAGACTCCACATAAAAGTCTTCCTCACGACTCTCGACTCTCACGCTCGCCCCACCAGCATTCACACGCTCTTCTTAACACTTAGAAGAAAGACTCCAGGTCTTTACACACACTCCTTCTCATGGATAGCCTCTTAGCAGACAACACACCAGTGTTCAAACGTTCAGGCTACAAGAGACTCCTCATCGCGCTCGAAAGAAAAATTCTACCCACAAATATCGGCCCTCTGGCACTACAGCAACAAAAATAGCACACAGTTTCCCTCCGGTGACATATCAACTCTCTACTCAGCTTTACTCCATGACAACAACATACAACTTCTCCAAATGGCACATAGATTCACTAGCCAAGGTCCCCACGGCCACAATAACATGCTCATCACAACAACGATCAGATCGACAACTCCCACAACATCACTCTTCGTTCTTATGAAATAAACCCATGTATACCTAAATCTATCATCCACAAAAATAAGAAAATACCATGCTCCACCAATAGATCTAGTTTGGATAGGTCCACATACATCAGTAAGACTTAATTCAGTAAGACTTAATTCAAGTATTTCCCTTTGACTTTTTTCTTTTTTCATTATGTATATGAAATTCCTCCCTATGTTGCTTGCCAAGTACACATGTTTTACATTCAACATGATCATTCTTCAAGACAAAGAGACCTTCAACCATTGTGTTCTTTTGAAGTAGCATTAAATTTTTGTGATTTAGATGTCCATACCTTTGATGCCATAAATCTACCTCCCTGCTACTTTTGGTGAACGCATTAACGATAACATTCACACTAGACAACCTATAAATTAATGTAGAAATAGAAGATTAGTAGTTTTAGAAATTGTTCATTTGTTGCTTACAACGTAGCAAAAGTAAAAACATAGAGGAATGTAGTGTCTGTGTTATGGTTATTGATGAAAGTGTCTTTGAGTGGTGGGGAAATAAACCTGAAGGTAGATCTTGAGTTGTTGGGTAGAAACTTTGGTTTCTCACCATGTGCGCTTACAAAAGTTAATAGAAACATTTCAATGAATTGAATTGATGTTTGTTTCTATTCTGGTTGATTTTGACGAGGATATAGGTTGATTTTGACGAGGATATAGGTGCACAGGACACAACTTTATTTCTCATAGGCTAACTGCTGATAAGTCTCGTCTAATAAAGAAAGTTTGTTCACACTACTTGAGATGTAAGCTAATGTGACAATGATTTTCTATGAGAACATAAAGTGCATGTTATATATAAGGTTTGGAATATTTAAAAAAAAAAAAATTAGAAATTTTTTAATAGTGAAAAGGAGTTAATAAAGATTTTTATGGTGCATGTGTGGTGAAAAGTTTTCTGAGATTTAGTGAAATTTGGTGCATTTGGATTTAGATTTGGTGGCGTTTTGGTGATTGGAGAAAGTTCTTTTTTCATCGTGGCAAATTTTTTGCCTGATACCTATTTGAATGAATTCCCCAAACTTGATAGAGGAAATTATGTGAATTGGAAATTCAAGTTATTGACTATTTTAGAAGGTTACAATTTGTGGTACATTGTGAGTGGGAATGAGCCCAAACCCACTGTTGCAGGTTCTATTCCAGATTGGGAGAGAAGGGAGACAAAAGCAAAGGTGTTGTTATGTATGTCCGTAAAGGACAACATTATTTCTCACATCAGAGATTGCAAGACATCAAAAGAAACATGGGATACGTTGAAGGGTTTGTATGAAACAACAAATACAAACCGGATCTTATTTTTGAATACTAAGCTTTTATCTCTAAAAATGGAAGCAAATGAAAATATAAGCAATTTCGTATATCGTGTCAAATATTTAAGTGATAAGTTAGGATATATGGTGAAAAGGTGTCTAGTACTGACTTAGTCACCATCACATGTATTTGAGATGAAGGATCTTGGTGAATTACATTATTGTTTAGGTCTTGAAGTTTGGAGGAAATATGGTAAGACACTAATCACATAAAGCAAATATACAAGGGAAATCCTTAAAAGATTCAATATGATTAAATGCAAGGCAACATCTACTCCTTTAGAACAGAATGTCAAATTGTGCAGTGATGATGGAACCAAAGAGGTGAATGGAACTATGTACCGTCAACTGGTGGGAAGTCTGAACTATCTCACCACTACTAGGCTAGATATAGCATATTTTGTCAGCATACTTAGTCAGTTCATGGCTAAGCCTTGTGAAAGTCATTGGAAAGCAGCAAAGAAAGTACTTCGATATTTGAAAGGAACACTTAATTTTGGTATTATGTATACTGATGAATTTGATGTTGAATTGGCAGGTTATTCTGATTCTGACTGGGCTGAAAATCTAAATGATAGGAAATCTACTACTGGATACGTGTTCAATATTGATTCAGGACCAATATCATGGAGAAGTAAGAAACAACCAACGGTTTCATTGTCATCCACTGAAGCTGACTATAAAGCATTATGCAGTGCTACCTCTGAAGCAATATGGCTTAGGAGGATACTTGAAGATGTTGGAGAAACACAACAAGCACCTACAGTAATCAAATATGACAATCAAAGCACTATAAAATTGGCAAACAATCCTATATATCATGCAGGACAAAACACATTGACACATAACATCATTTTGTAAGAGAAAAATTGCAATCAAAAGAAATTGACTTATCATATTGTAATACAAATGAGAATGTCGCTGACATATTCACCAAGCCTCTTGGAAAGACTCAATTTGAAATGTGTAGAAGTAAGTTTTGCGTTGTAGAAAATCCAAATTATGTTGTAAGCCTAGCTGAGACTTAGACCAAAAAGCATATCAATTAAGAGTATGTTTGTTATATAGTTGGAATTAAGGGGGAGTGTTGGAAGCAACTAGAACTGATTCCAACTACCCGCGGACAGAATTCAACAATTGATTTAATGTAGGTTCTAGAATTCATTGACAATGAGGGAAGCTTCCTGAAGAAGCCACCGCCCCATCGATCTCCAGAAAGATCCCTGACCTATATAAATACATGTTTAATCAGCGAATGAAGCCAAGTTGTAAGTTCTAAGTTCTGTCTATGTGTTCTATGTTTGAGTCTCCACTCTCTCTGATACCATATCAAAGAGAGCAGAGTTACTGAGATGTACATACAAACAACTCAAAACTTACTTTCATTCAATGTCTGAACAGATATTTATATAGAACAGAGAAACTTCTGGAGTTTGATGGGGCAGTGGCTTCTTCAGGAAACTTGCCCATTTATCAATGGATTCTAGAAACTCCATTTAATACATCTGCTGAATTCTAGTCGCTCTATGCTGACTAACACTAATGACTATGCCGACTATTGCCGTCATACGGTCGTTGTGATTAATGGTCTAACATAATATACAATTATTTTAGCATACTTTAATAATTAAAAGAACACACTGCCATTAGTGCATGATGAATATCACACTTTCCATAAGGTTCTTAAGACTGCCACTAGTACACGCTTTAGATGAGGTACTAAATTTAGAGTAGTGTACTTTCCGCAAGATACCCATCATCTAAATGAAGTGCTTAATATGAAAAAGTGAATGAGATGCTTAATGGAACAAGAACTTAGCAAATGGGGAAACCTTGTATCATTCTTAGAAATGGCTAATCGTAGCCGCTTCATAGCATGTGCGACTTGGTTTATAAATTAGACTCTTACTAATGTAAGAAAAAAGTAGGTTTGAACCAGACTTATCATACGGTTGAAATTGACCTTATCATGTATTGAACATGAAGCCTTATTAGAATAGTACAGGATAGTATTAGTTGTGTTTCGAATACTGAATGTTATATATCGCAAATGCCTTAAATATAATTAGGAATACAATTAATCTACGATGGTATAGGTCTGTCTGTACCTCTTCCTTTTTCTCAATAGGTTCCATTCCAGTGCATTTGACATTGTATATTGAAAGTAATGACTTTAAATATCTGAAAATCCAATTTCAAATCCTTCGTGATGCATACAAACTTTGATAACCAATAATGTTTGCCATCATAAATGAAAATTAGGAAACGTCCCAGTGTCAAATGAAATAATGGAAATTAGAAAAATTAATTAACAAGAGAGTGTGTGATAGATATGTCATAGACATATAATTGTTAAATGAAGTCTAATGGACTTTCGATGCCTTACAGAAAAAAAGTAATTTTGGAGTAAATTTCCTTGAGTGACACATAGTTGAGTCCTACAAACTATCTATAACTGCTTAAAATATGGAGCTGAAGGTTAAAACATGACTCCAAAGTAGTATTGGCTGCCACATCGTTGAGTCCTCCAAACTATTGTATCTGCTTAATGTATGGATCTAAAGATTAGATATTTCTATATACCACATCAACCCCTCCTGCGATCCTTAGGTACGGCCATGATGCCGTATGATCTCAATGGCGACCACAATGAGAGGGTTTATCAATGATAACCCTTATGGAACACTGGGTATCCTGTAAAAATAGGTCACAAGATTTCGGTATCAATTGATAATGATTTATTGGTGAAGAATTTACTTAATCATCCAAGACCCAGAATTTTGAGAGACAAGAAGGGTTTAGTTCATATATCCAGGAATTATAACAAGATTGGATAGTCCAACAACCCCTACTATTGTAGGATTTTCCCTACGGGGAAAGGAGGTGAGCCTTTGAATCAAGTGTTCTTCTAAATTCCCATATTTCAAATCTAAAAGGAAACTTCATAGGGTAGATCTTTATGGAATGAACTACTTCATAGGCTACTTCTACTGAACATCGCCAATTCAAACATTGCTCTTCATAAGCCAAAATTTAAACATTGAATATGACCTTATATGTGATATAATGAAACTTTATCTTCTCTCGGAGATAAATCTAGTTTTGGTTTCCACATTTAATATGTGATGGTATTTTTTAAATGCGGAGTTTAAAAGGACTACTATTTTTCAACTGTAGAGTTTAGTTTAAATGTAATCCCAGGATGAGTAAGTAATGACCTTATAGATTTTCATACAATTGAATTCTTGATGTTTTATCAACGACTTCCTTTTAATCGTAATTTCCAAAGAGTGGATTCGTTGATGAGTAATGTCCTATTTATTCATTCCAACTAGTGACCATTAAACATAAATGTTGGGAATATCGATCTTATTACTATTGATAAGATGTTATCTAGTAGAATTTTTCAGTAATGATACAAGGATCCGTTCATTGGAGAGCTTCCCTTCTTGTTGAAGGCGTCGACCTACTCTTTCCATGTATGATGCTTATGAAAATGCATCCGAGCTGTTGGAGCATTATTCAATGTTAATTTGCATTCATACTCTTGAGGAATGGAGAGAGCTTCCCTTGGTGAAGGCGTCGACCTACTCTTTTCATGTATGATGCTTATGAAAATGCATCCCAGCTTTTGGAGCATTATTCAACGTTAATTTGCATTCATACTCTGAGGCTCCATTCATTGAAGAGTAGCCGAGATGATTTTTTCTTTTCAATTTGAAAATTGCATTGGAAGGCTTCTCTTTAAGTTGTTTCGTGTTCTTCTTTCAATATATCTCGTCAGAGGCTTTATGTGCCCAAATCAATGATGAATGCACGCACGCTTCTCATTAGTTAGATACGAGCAAAAAATATTTTAGCCTTGTCTTATTCTAACTTTATTGTAGCCATTATATAGATAAGGCAATGATAGTTTATTGTTCCATATTCTTCTTTGTACATATTGTTTGGCTTAGTCATTTTTGCTGGTGTTATAGAGAAGCAAAAATAAATTTAGAAACAACACAAAACACAAGTCACACAAAACAGAGATTGAACAAACAACAATGGAGAAGAAATCACAGGCTTTACATTACATTACATCCCTTGCCTTCCTCGCATTCTCAAGCTAAGGAAAATTACAAAATTGTAGAAGGTGGAAAAAGCTCTAGAATTCTCTACATGTGTTTCTCATGAGTTATACAGTGATTTCTACAAGTAAATGAGAGTGGAGTTAGTTGGTGGGTGATGGAGTTGGTTGGCGGGGAAGTGGGTGGTGTTGTCGATGTCTTTGTTAGACTTTACATTTCACATTCTCCCACTTGAAACTGAATGAAGACGCCAACAACATTGCCCACTCCAATGCCAACCAACTCCACCACCCATGACTTATAGAAATCACTGTGTAACTGATGAAAAGCATATGTAGAGAATTGTAGAGTTATATCCACCTTTTATAAATTTGTAATTTTCTTGAGCCTGAGCATGCAAGTAAGGCAAGGCTTGCAATGCAATGTAAAGTTTGTGATTTCTTCTCCATTGTTGTTTGTTTGATCTCTATATTGTGTTTTGTGTTGTTGCCTCTCAATTTTTTTTTCTTCTCTATAACCCCATCAACTACTATCAGAGCCTCGTTTGCAAGCAAGGCAAGGCTTGCAATGCAAAGTAAAGCCTATGATTTATTCTCCATTATTGTTTATTAGATCTTTGTGTTGTGTTTTTTGTTTTTGTGTCTCAATTGCTTTTTGCGGTTAGAAATAATGGAGAAACGATTATGTGGTTGTAACGCATCTTCTTAGTTTAGGAGTAGTTCCTAGAATTTAGGCGGTTTTTACAACTACCTATTTTTCAGTCATGTATTTAATATGTAATATTAATTCATGTATTTAGGGTGAGTGAAGGAGAGAGAGAGTCTCCTCCTTGTTTGAGTGCAGTCTCTAGGTGATGTACACACCTGTGAGCTGCAACTCCTTTTAATTCAAAGTTTGATTTTTATCTTGGTATCAGAGCTTAGGGTAGAGGTAGCCTTAAATTTTTTTTTTTTGAGGATGTATCATTAGTTGCACATCTGTAGAGGTAAGGAGTGCATGTAAAGCTATCTGTGTGATCAGGTGGAACTGCAGTAACACCTGGAGCGAGGGGTCTCAGATGACTGATCATCTCTGAGCCGAAGGAAGGGTTGGATCGGACTTAATGTGCGCTCGAGAATGCAAAAGTAAATTGGCGTTCTTTTTTAGCAAACAGACGAGCCAATTGGCCATTGGCACTAGTTTTTAGTAGAAAGACGAGCCAATTGGTGCTCTTTTGAGCCTGAAAAGAAACAACTGAATTGGCGCCGAACCGTTCATGTTAAGTGTGCCAATTTTCGTGCAGATCGTGAATTTGTCTTTTCCGCAATTGGCGCAGATTTGTAGCTATTCAGAGCGCCATAGATCCAACCTCTTTCTCTCTGGAAATCTGCAATTTTTTGTTGGAGATCAGGAATTGCCCGGTGGTGGCACGTGGATATTTTGCTCGGTGGCAGCAAATTTGATTTGCCCGGTGGTGGCAAATTGAGGATCCTTGATCAGCTCGGAGGTAGCAGATCGGATCTGCCCAGTGGTGGCGAATTGAGGCTCCATGATCCGCTCGGTGGTAGCAGATCGAACCTGCCCGGTGGTGGCGAATCAGAGCTCTGTGATCTATTCGGTGGAAGCAGATCGCCTTTACCCGGTGGTGGCATGTTGGAGCTTGTTTGTTGATCTGTTCAGTGGTAGAAGATCGATTTTGCTCGGTGGTTTCACAGTGAAGTCCGTGATCTGCTTGGTGGCAGCAGATCGAACTTGCCTGGTGGTGGCCAATTGGAGTGTTCAGTTGGGCGAAAATGAACAACAGTTTGGAATCATACCTCCACGAGTCTGGTAAGCTCAATGGAACAAACTTCTCTAACTGGAAGTTCAAAATGCAAACGTTGTTGGAGAGTGCCAATGCATGGTTGATCGTCTTGGGAAATGAGCAGAGAATTGGAACACTGACCCAAGAACAAGATTGGAATAAGAGAGAAACAAAGGCGAAAGTCATACTGAAGATGTCTGTCAAAGAAAAAATTATCCCCCATATCAGAGATTGCAAGTCGGCCGCGGATATATGGACCACAATCAAGAATCTGTACGAGACACAGAACACAAATCATGTTCTGGCACTCAAGGGAAAATTGTTTGCATTAAAGATGGATGAGAATGAATCAGTTGGTGGATTCATGGCCAGAGTCAAGGATCTGAGAGACAAATTGGGAGCCATTGGAGAGAAGGTATCAGATTCAGATCCGGTTACACTTACACTAAACAGAATGACTGATGAATATCAGACATTCATCTCAGGGTTGTCAGCGAGAGAGAAAGCCCCCTCATTTGGTGACCTGACAACGATTCTGCTCTAGGAGGAGGAAGGAAGAAAATCTGAAAAATCAGCGTAATGACTTAGCTCTGTTGGTGAAGAGGCGACAATACAGAGGAAAGCAGCACCAGCACCAACAGCAACATCAGCAACCGCAACAGTAGCAGCAGAAAAGGGCCAACTCTTTTCAAAAGAAATCATTCAGAGGTATGACTGATAATTATGTTAAGAGATGTTTTTACTGTGGGAAGCCTGACCACCAGATTAAAGAATGTTATAAGACGCAGGCAGATGAAAGAAAAGGCAAACAGAGGAAACATCAGGGGTGTTTTGCTGGAGAAGAGGATGACCACAACGATGATCTTCGATTATTCACAGTCGACTGTGCACTTTCAGCATCAAAAGGAGATGAGGATAATATATGGTATGTCGATTCTGGCACATCCTCGCATATGACCGGTAAGAAAGATTGTTTTGAGTTTCTTGAAGAGTCTGCATGTGGATCAAAAATTTACTTAGGAGACTACAGTGGGTATGAGATCAAAGGTTGTGTGGATATTCCTATGAAGCTACCTAGTGGCAACATCAAACATGTCAAAAATGTTTTATATGTTCAAGTAATTAAAAAGAATTTGATCTCTGTCTCTATGATAATAGACCAGGACATGTAGGTGCAATTCTTCAAGAATGGATGTGTCATTCAAGATAGCCAATTGGAGACAGTTGCAACAAGAGTACGCGTGGAGAATTTGTACATACTGGATGCAAGGAGCATGCCACGACAAGCGATGGTTGCAGCAACATCAACAGCTGAAAATATCTGGCATCAAATATTTGGACATCTCAATTTACAAGATCTCATCTTACTCAAAAAGAAAGGTATGGTCGATGGTCTTCCTTCTTTACATAATATCAAACTGGAATGTGATGGATGTGCATTAGGGAAGATGCATAGAGATGAATTCCCTTTGCATGTTAATAGAAAAGAAAGAGACATCCTATACAGATATTTGTGGACCTATGCAGACTAGGTCACTAGGTCTTTAGGAGGTGCATACTACTTTCTACTATTTACAGATGACTGCACTAGGTTCTGTTGGGTATATTTTCTAAGCAAAAAGAGTCAAGCTTTCCGATACTTTAAAGAATTCAAATCTATGATAGAGAACCAAACAAGAAAGAAGATAAATATTCTCCGCTCGGATCAAGGGGGAGAATACAGGTTAGGTGAGTTCATGAACTTCAGCAAGCAGCATGGGATTATACAGCAATTCACAGTGCCACACACTCCACAGTAGAATGGAGTAGCATAATGCAAGAACAGGACCCTTGTGGAGTGCACGAGAAGTATGCTTCAAGGTAAGGGTATTTCTGATGGTATTTGGGCAGAAGCCATTAATACTACTGTTTATTTGAAGAATAGGTGTCCCACCAAATGTCTAGGCTTCAAAACCCCCTTTGAAGCATTGTTTGGACTCAAACCAGCAGTCGGTCATTTAAGAATATTTGGATCTAAAGCTTTTGCTCATATAACAAAAGCAGATAGGAAAAAGCTAGACCCTAAAGCCTTGAAATGTATATTTGTAGGATATGGCACAAAGTATAAGGCATACAAGTTATATAATCTTGTGACTCATAAAGTGTTTGCAAGCAAAGATGTCATCTTTCATGAATAGACAGAAGATGGAAAGGAAGACTCTAACAATGACAACCACATTCCATTCCTGATAGAACTGAACAGTGAAGAAGAAGAAGAGCAGGAGCAGGAGCATAAATAGGAAGAAGTAGCAGCAGATAGTGTAATAGTGATGATGCAGGCCCAGAGGGTGCTAAAACAGATAGAGTTGAGGTAAGTCCTTTACCTAGAGATCAGGTAGGAAGACTAGACTACCTGCAAAATTCAGAGACTATGCTTTAATGTCCAAAAATTTAAATATTGTAGAACCCTCAAACTATGAAGAAGCAAGTAAATCAGATGAATGGAGGGCTGCAATGCATGCAGAAATGGAATCAATATATAGAAACCATACTTGGGACTTAGTTGAGTTTCCAGAAGGAAAAACCCCTATAGGTTGTAAGTGCCTGTATAAACCTAAGATAAATGCAGATGGAAGTGTAGAAAAATTCAAAGCTAGACTGGTAGCAAAGGGTTATTCACAACAAGAAGGAATTGATTTCGATGACACCTTTGCCCCTGTAGCTAAACTTAATACAATTAAAATGCTAATCTATTTAGCAAAAAAACATAAATGGAAGCTACAC
Source organism: Pinus taeda (assembly GCA_000404065.3). NCBI lineage: Eukaryota > Viridiplantae > Streptophyta > Pinopsida > Pinales > Pinaceae > Pinus > Pinus taeda. The sequence continues at coordinate 67,512 of APFE031287581.1, read as the reverse complement.
CAGTTAGATGTTAAATCTGCATTTCTGAATGGAGAATTAAAAGAAGAAATATATTTAGTACAGCCTCCTGGTTTTGTGAAAAAGGGGCAGGAGCATTTAGTGTGTAAACTAAATAAGGCACTTTATGGTTTGAAACAAGCACCCAGGTCATGGTATGACAAAATTGATTCATTTTTTATTCAGCATAGTTTTCATAGGAGCCTCAACGATCCAAAGCTGTATACCAAGATAAATAAATAGAGGCAAATCATTTTGATTTCTTTGTATGTGGATGACATGATAATAACAGGGAATGAAAATAATTTGATCAAAGAAATCAAGCAGCAAATGTCACAGGTATTTGAAATGAAAGACCTTGGTGATCTTCATTACTGCCTAGGATTGGAGGTGTGGAAAGATTCTAGTAAAACTTTTCTAACCCAAGGAAAGTATGCCATAACTCTGTTGGAAAGATTCAGAATGGAACAATGTAAAACAACAGCAACACCATTGCAACAGAACCTCAAGCTAAGTAGTGGCGATGACACAAAACAGGTGGATGCCACTTTTTACAGACAACTAGTTGGAAGTCTGATCTATCTCACGACAACTAGGCTTGATCTGGCATACTGTGTTAGTGTGCTGAACCAGTTTATGTCCAGACCACTTGACAGTCACTGGAATGCAGTAAAATGTGTGTTGAGGTACCATAGTGGTACTTGTAATTATGGTCTCTTATACACTGAAATTTCTGATGTTACTTTAGCAGGTTATTCAGATTCAGATTGGGCAGGAAACCTGGATGATCATAGATCCATCACAAGATATGCATTTAGTATTGGATCCGGGGTTATTTCATGGAGTAGCAGAAAGCAAAGCACTGTAGCATTATCATCATGTGAACCCGAGTACCAGGTGTTGTGTATAGGTACATGCGAAGCCATTTGGTTGAGGAGATTGCTCAACGATGCAGACAAAGGACAAAGAGAAGCAACCAGCATCAAAACTGACAACCAAAGCACAATAAAGCTTGCATACAATCGAGTTTTCCATAAGAATACTAAACACATTGATACTCTATTTCACTTTGTACGAGAAAAGATACAGTCTAAGGAAATCTGTGTGGATTATTGTAATACTTGTGATAATTTAGCTGATATCTTTACTAAGCCTCTAGGGCGAGTAATGTTTGAGCTATTTAGAGGGATGTTAGGTGTGCAGAATAACCTTTTCTCCATTAAGGGGGGGGAGTTAGAAATAATGGAGGAATGTTATGTGGTTGTAACGCATCTTCTTAGTTTAGGAGTAGTTCCTAGAATTTATGAGGTTGTTTACAACTACCTATTTTTCAGTCATGTATTTAATATGTAATATTCATTCATGTATTTAGGGTGAGTGAACGAGAGAGAGAGCCTCCCCCTTGTTTGAGTGCAGTCTCTAGGTGATGTACACACCTGTGAGCTACAACTCCTTCTTTTAATTCAAAGTTTGATTTTTATCTGTAACCCAAATATACAGATGACTGCACTAGGTTCTCTTGGGTTTCTTGTAGAGTTATGTCCACCTTTTATAAATTTGTAATTTTCCTGAGCCTGAGCATGCAAGCAAGGCAAGGCTTGCAATGCAATGTAAAGTTTGTGATTTCTTCAACATTGTTGTTTGTTCGATCTCTATATTGTGTTTTGTGTTGTTGCCTCTCAATTTTTTTTCTTCTCTGTAACCCCATTAACTACTATTAGCGCCTCGTATGCAAGCAAGGCAAGGCTTGCAATGCAAAGTAAAGCCTTCGATTTATTCTCCATTATTGTTTGTTAGATCTTTGTCTTGTGTTTTGTGTTGTTGTGTCTCAATTTCTTTTTGCTTCTTTGTAGCCCCATCAATTTTAATGTGGTTTCCAGACAAATAAGCCTTAGGGGAAGGTGTTTAACCTGCTAAACTCCATTTACCATGATCAAATATTGTTTCCTGACTATCTGATATCACTGTTGAATTGATCTAGGAACATGTGCGTTTCACCTCTTGGGTTTCGTTTTTTTCCTAAATATCCTATAAGGACTGACACAACCTATCTAGATGTATTCTCAATCTATGTGTATAGAGAAATGGAGAACCATTTTTACATGTTTCTCCCATTCTTATCATTGGAATCTAAATATTTCTTAATGTATTGTATTTATAGTGTAGAGTTAGAGGAGGATCACAAATTCCGACTTTTCCAATAACTACATAGAATATTCCCACCATCCCAAGTGGGCAATGAGAATATTGTGTTAACCATCGAGGATTGTTGGACGAGTAAATAAGTTTTGGTCCTGCAATATCCAATATAATTAACTGAGGGTTAAGCGACAATTTTTGACATTTTCCTGGGAAATGTCAAATATGAAATCGAGTTTCAAGCAATAATAGAGATCATAGTTTTCACACAACACATGACATGCAAAAATGCACACCCATCACATGAAATGCAAAAACGTGAAAATTTGCCTTTCTGAGCTGAGGCCTAGAATTGAAAATTTACAATTTACGTTGTCTCTTAGGTATTTGATGGTGGTTATTCTTTTTCATGCTTCTCATTTTAGGTCTCAAAATTTTCTCTGTGATAATAAACAATTATAACAAATTACACATTTTAAAATTTTCTTCGCCTCTTCTATATTTATTAGAAAATGTCACAAAATGAAGACTCACTCAAGAGATCTCTTATTTCATTACCATCACTATTATTTATACATCCATGAACCGAAGAATGAATAGTGATCTCCACTCACTGGAATTTACTTCTTATTGATTCCCGCCAACTATCATCTACCGCTGACTAGGGAATAATGGCTGATGTCATCGTGATTAATGTTCTCACATATTCACCAAGCCTCTTGGAAAGGCTAAATTTGAAATGTGTAGAAGTAAGTTGTGTGTTGTAGAAAATCCAAATTATGTTGTAAGCCTAGCTGAGACTTGGACCAGTGTGCAAGTTAACATGTAGGTCGCGATTAAGGGGATGTGTCTAAACATTAATCATGATGGTGTTTACCATTGTTCTCTAGTTGGTAGTAGATGATAGTTGGCAAGAGTCAATAGCAAATTATTATAAGTCAACGGATTTACTATTCAATTTGCGACTCAACCAATGTATAAATTACAACCTTTGGTAATGAAATTGGCAAACTTTCGGTGTCCAGTGTTTTTATGACTTTCCCTAAATCATAATTTGAGTTCTTTTCATCATCATATTTTATTGTTGTTGCAAACGCCTCTTTATCAACAAGAACCATAGTAGTTGGATGTACCACCTCTACTTCAAAGAGGCTATTAACTTTTTCAGTTCATCAATTTTTATTGACTCCTCAACGTTTCTCTCTACATTGTCTTGCATGTTTCTGTAGATCTTCATCATTGTCATCTTTCTCTCTATACCGCATTTCAAGAACAACCCAAAATATTTTTGCATCACATATAAAATACTAGACAAAATGTTTTTAGCCAAAGCTGATATATTAAGAAGCAATGCTACTGCATCTCTAGTCTTATTTTGAGTATTTATAGAAGTTTCTTGGACAAATTTCGATAAATCTACTAAACCAAGCATAACCTCCATTTTAATAGCCCAAAGTTTAAAACTTTTACCATTCTAACGATGGTAGAACTAGCATTAATTGCTTTAATATTGCACCAATTTCTTCAAATTCTTCCAGCGCATCTAGATCTACATTTTGATCCTCAAGTAACATTTCATATTTTTCTGTAGCTTCTTCCCTTTGATTCTTTCTCCTTAGTTGTCTTAGTTGTTTTAGTTCTCTCTCGTAGTGTTTAATTTTCCTTTGCCAACCCTTGACCACTATGCATGCTCCTTTTGTCTTCTACAATTTTTTTTACCACAATCAGCTAAGAATTGACCTCAATGAACAATGACAACAAATTCTCTTCCTTTAAAATTGCAACCAAATCTCTTCAATACTTCAAATAAAAAGAGATGTTACCACTGCTTTGGTTTTTTTAGATAGTCAAATATCTCCCCAATATATTAACCTTTTGATAAACTCACTCAAAAAAAGTCTTCAAAATATTCACTTTAATCAATGCAACTTTTTTATTTTTGTTTTTTAATAAATAGCTTAAAATATCTCAAAAAAAAAAAAACTTCTACTCATTATTTATAAAATCACCCATCCACGTTGCTGGTAAGGGCAGAACGATGTTTCTTACAACTTTTACAATAGATCCTCCATGGTCTTTTGTCAAACTTCGTCGTGGTCTAACAATCACCACACTTCCACACACCAATCTCACCGCTGAGCCCTCACAACGATGTTGATACAAAACTATATCACTCTGCACGAGGCCTTCACACCACCGATCCTAGACGGCTCTGGCCACCGATCTCTCATGGCTCTAGCTCTGATATATCTCTTCCCATGATGTGTTGTCCAATTCCTCCGCGATGTGTTGGGCAACACTCTGAGGAGGACAAACTCATAACGCACAAGTAGTCATCACTATGCAATGCCCATTTCTCTGGGCAGCTCAATCCACAACACACTCTTTTTCAGGCCACATTGGGTCCTCACACGGTGGCCGCCAAAGTCATCTCACGATCTATGCACAATAGTCAGATCTCCATGTCATGCGGAAACAACAGTGACAACCCTCATCACACCTCTTCAGCATTAGTCTTCTTGACCTGCGGTCTGCTCCTCTAAGTAGTTAAACTGAAACATAGATTGAACCTTGACTGCAATTAAACAATGACTTTCTTCTCCTCCAGGTGGCTCGATCCACCCTCTCCACGGCTCTATAATAGTAATAGGGAATACAAATCAGCTCCATGACAACCACATACGGCTTCTCCTTGTGAGCACACTTAGCAAATCCCAATCACTCGGCTCTTTAGTGAAATCAGTCATCCACGGCATCACAAAATGGCCACATACAAACTTGACGTTTCAACACAAATACGCTGATTCCTAACACTGGCGGGGAAATAGTAAGCCAAAGCTTCTTGTACCATATCAGAGAAAAAAACTGAACATTGGAAACTTGCCACTTTCATTACCAAATGTTGCAATTTATACACGGGTTGAGTGGCATATTGAATAGTAACTCTGCATACACTGGTTCAGTGACATATTGAATAGTAACTCAGCAGAGTAAAATTTATTTCCTACAGACTATCATCTATGGCGGACTAGAAATAGAGTTGTCGGTGTTGTAGTAATTCATGTTGGAAACACCTATTTCCAACTCTATAGATCCATTAATGCACCTTTAAAGTACCTGCTCCAACTCCCGAAAGTCTCCCTTACAGTCCCTGCGCCAACTCCCAAAACTCTCAGTGAGTCATCCTTGACATCATCTTGAATGTATGAGGCAATGTATGCTGGATGCATGTCATTGGCTCAAGCCAGATGACGTTTCTGATCAGCACAGGGGCTGTGAGGGACGATGACGACGACGGGTACTGTCAAGATGACGTCAAGGATGGGTTGCCGAGAGTTTCGGGAGTTGCGGTAGGTACTAAAAGGGAGATTTTCGGGAGTTGGGGCAGGTACTGTAAGGGTGCATTAATGGATCTATAGAGTTGGAAATAGGATACTGTAAGGGGGCATTAATGGATCTATAGAGTTAGAAATAAGCATTGCCATTAAGGTTTTAACCTACAATGTAAGGGTGCATCAATGGATCTATAGAGTTGGAAATAGGGTACTGTAAGGGGGAATTAATGGATCTACAGAGTTAGAAATAAGCATTCCCATTAAGGTTTTAACCTACAATTCACTACTAGATAATTAAAAAGCAAAAAAACACCCATACAAAAAACCATCAATAAATAATATTATAAACATTCCACTAGGCAACTCCTATAACTTGTATTATAGGGGAAGATATAAAATTTTGAACACTTATGTAGAAATGCATACACACACCCACACCAATAACTATTAATGGATGGGATTCAGGCAACATTTACTTTAAAAATAATCACTATCCGTTTTATTTTGGTAGCGAAGTAAAAACATGGCCGAAAAGGCCGAGCGCTATTTCCACCTCTATAGAAACATAAATGCACATCCTTACATCCCAGATCCCCTTCTCCTTACATCATTGCATGTTACATCTCGCGACCTGTCTGTCCTTACATCCCAGATCCCCTTCTCCTTACGTCATTGCATGTTACATCTCGCGACCTGTCTGGTTGGTAACGCGTTTAAATGCCATTAAATGCGACTAATACCCCTAGGCCATTGCTGGAGTGGAGGCAGGTAGCTAGACGGGCAAAAACACGGCAAACGGCGAGTCGCCGGAGCTTGGTGAGATGTAATCGCCAGAGCTTGGAGAGATGTAACATATAACATGTGATAGGATGCATGGTCGGGTCGCGAGATGTAACATGCAATGACGTAAGGAGGGGATCTGAGCTGTAAGGACGCGCATTTATGTTTCTATAGAGGTGGAAATAGCGCTCTCCGCCGAAAAGTAGCACCATCTAATGATATTTGTTGCAAATTGCAATCCAAACTAGCTGCCTTGATGTTGCTCTCAGCCCAAAGTCTATATCTACCATAAAACTTCTTGCAATAAAATATTTCCTTGATTTAATTCCTATCAAACTAATAAATTAAATGTGATATTTAGATGGAGAATAAATATAACCGTCTAAAAAATGGTGAAATGTCAAATTTGTAAAGCATGAACCCTGTCCTGCGTTGCCCTGTAGGTTATACATACAATTTTTTGCATTTTAGATTACTGTGGTGTTGTTTTTGAGAGGAATTCGGATTTTCCACAGTGCTCATCTTTACATTGGTCGACGTTTCGAGTCTAGACCAAGACTCATCATCAGGACTAAATCGGTCCTGATGATGAGTCTTGGTCTAGACTCGAAACGTCGACCAATGTAAAGATGAGCACTATACATACAATATTATAATACGTTGCCCTGTAGATTATACATACAATATTATAATACGTGTACTTTATACACTATATAGCTTTCGTATATTTATAGTCAACCCAAAATGTGCACCTACCATCAAACCTTCTTAGATTGCAAGAAGGGCTTATTTCATTTACATCATTTACATCACAGACATATATAATATTTCATTGATTTAATTTTTTACCAAACTAACAATTTAAATGAATATTAAATATCACAAATGAATATTAAATATCATTGTTTAAAAATGGGTGAAATTTCAAATCTCCCCAGCCTGAACCCTATGATTAATAAATATAGCCGTCTAAAAATCGATGAAATTTCGCATCTGTAAAGGACCCTGTCTTGCGCTGCCCTGTAGGTTATACAACATTATAGTACTTATATTTTATACAACTTTAGTATATTTATGGTATATGCAACTTTAATATATTTATAGTAGTGAAATACTTATTGGAATTTGACAAATATTAACAACCATGCAATAAGTCAATGATTGGTTTATTGTTTTTGCATTTTGTTGGTTGAAAATAAAGTGATTCAAGAAATAAGATGGAAATACAATAAACCAATCATTGAATTATAGTACATAATGATTAATATTTACCTTACAATTTATGATATTTGGTTGATATTTACCTTACCATTTATGATATTTATGATATTTAGATGAAAATAAATTAGTTTGGCTTTTCAACCGAATAATAGTATTTTTTTTTAATGTACAGAGGACTCGGTATCATGGAAAACATTTGGAAAAGTCTAATTGTGTAGATATAATATCTACAAATTTCAATTTCAAGTAAAATGAAATTAAAATTATGAAAACACCAAAGAAAAAAATATCAAATATCCTTTTTACACTACTGTGTTCAGATTTTGATCGATGTGATAGATCAAGAATTTGATGTTGATAAGTGGTGATATGTAGATTTCATATTTATCTATGGAATATGATACCAAATATGTTTTTGAGGAGAAATCAATACCATTTATGTTTTTGGAAGTTGAAAGTCCATTTTGGAGGAGGAAAACGGATATCAATAAATGCAATGCAATAACCAATTATAATTGACTTATGGTTATTTTTTAAGGATTAAAAGAGATTATCAATTAACACCATGCAATATAAGTTCATTATTAATTTATTTTCAAGAAATATATGACATTATTCACCTTCAAAAGATGAAAAGAAAACAAGCAAATTTTGATTTATTAAATAAAAAATAATGGTTTATAAACAATACTTACTCTTGACACATGAAGAGGAATTGCACGGGTTCAAGTGGACTCGAATTCAAAAGGTCAAGTGGGATGGATTGGCTTCACAATCCATTACATAATGACATAGCAGGTTTTATGGGGCTTTTCTTATTTATGTGAATATAGGAAAGTAAATTCCCCTGACATGGGGCCGATATAACACCATATAAGACACCGCGCGGTGATGAGAGAGAAAAAAACTCGCGGCGTGTTATATATTGTTATATTGGCCCCATGTTAGAAGGCATTTACTTTCCTATAATCGGAGAAATAGGAAAAGCAGGCCCTATGGAGTGTATAAAGTGTAAAAGCAAGCCATATGGGGTGTATAAAAGTAAAAGCCTGTTAATTTGTCAATAATGAATTTCATAGTCCATTTGTACAACCTGTTCAGAATTCCTCATCCTTAAAAATGATATTAATAGAATTAATACAAATTAGTTATGATTTAAATTAAATAAACTTGGCTACCTGAAAATTAAGGTTGTTACATTAATAGTTGCTTTTTTGGTACCTTATATTAATGACGAAAGGTATTGAACCTGTGGTATGTATTGTATTACATGTAATGAAGCTTTTCAAAAAAATTAATACAAAATTATTTATGATTTAAATTAAATAAACTTGAATCCTTGGTATGTATTGTATTACATGTAATGAAGCTTTTTAAAAAAATTAATACAAAATTATTTATGATTTAAATTAAATAAACTTGAATCCTTGAAAATTAAGGTTGTTACATTAAAAATTGTTTTTTGGGTACCTTATATTAGTGACCAAAGGTATTGAACCTATGGTATGTATTGTATTACATGAAACTTTTAAAATGTTTGGGGATTCTCGAGTATAATGTGTGGTATGTACGGTATTAATGTGTGGTATGTACGGTATTACATGTAATGTGTGGTATGTACGGTATTACATGTAATGAAGCATTTAAAATGCTTAGGGATTCTCCACTATAAATGTTAACAATTGTGCCCTAAAGGCTTGCTCTGTAAGAAAGTGGCCTACTTTATAATAATATCTATTATTGGGTGGTTTTTCCCCAAATATAGTTTTCTAAGTAAAACATTGTAGTTTATTAATTGTAGTTTTCAAAATAAAACATTGTAGTTTTCTAAGTGTTTTGCTATTATTATTCCTATAGAATTGTTTCTAATCCTAAAATATGATATTAGAGCCATGAACTATTAGCCTAGTTAATAAATTCACGATTTGGTTATGGATATGACTAAATGGGTTAGGCTTAAAGTGTAACTGTATTGATACATCGTTCCTTATATTTGTAGGTTGGGTTCACAACGTGTAAGCATATGAGAGAAATGTTAATGCTCAAACTACTTGTGTAATGGAGCGAATGGAGGCTTGGCTAGTGATGAAGCTGGAGCCATGGAGCCATGGGGACAAAGTACATGGGTGGTGAAACCAAACCAACAGAAGCAGAGGTAGAGAGGGTGATAATAGGGTTGATTTGTGAGACCCTATCTATCTTGGTTCAGAAGTGAAGAAAGCCTACCAAATGAGAATTCGCTAGAAATAATATGAAATAACACGTGTATTACCATGCAACCTTTGGTGGAGAGACATATGACAGTTCTAACTCTTTGAAAATTCCTCATAGGATGGACTTACTCACTACTTGGTTCACAAGGGAAAAGTTGTCAACTAGGCATGATATCAAGACCCACCATCCATCGTATCTTCAATCTATCGACTACGCTAAGGAATGGAAATGACATTTGATGAATTTGGGAGGCCATTTATTTTAAAATGGACGTAGATCTAGTGGCCATCGGTGCTCTCGCTGTGTGTTCAGAGATCTCACTTACAACCATGAGAAATCATATGAAACAACACGTCTATTACCATGCAACCTTTGGTGGAGAGACATATGACAGTTCAAACTCTTTGAAAATTCCTCATAGGATGGACTCACTACTTGGTTCTGTAATATTTGAAGAGAAACGGCTTTCTTTTCACAAGGGAAAAGTTGTCAACTAGAGTTTTACCTGTACTAGACATGATATCAAGACCCACCATCCATCGTATCTTCAATCTATTGACTACGCTAAGGAATGGAAATGACATTTGATGAATTTGGGAGGCCATTTATTTTTAAATGGAGGTAGATCTAGTGGCCATCGGTGCTCTCTCTGTGTGGTCAGAGATCTCACTTACAACCATGAGAGACTCGTCGTCCTTGGTGAGTGGGGATTCATCATCACCACTAGGGACTACCTAGAAACTCCAATCATTAATGAAAATACCTAGTAGAAGTCCATAAGGCCATGATGGTTGGGGCCAAAGGATGATGTCCTAGAGAAGGAGGTGATGATTACTAAGGGCTAAAGTCTTGCAAAAAATATGTAGAGGTCGTGAAGAGTTTTCTTGTTAATCAGATAATCAAGCAAGTTATTTAGCATGATCTTCATGAGGTAGATATAGGGATTAATGATGATGCGGAAGGGAAAAACGAGCTAGAAAATATCGTTCATGGTAGTATTTTGAGCCTCATAACAATGTTTATCATGTTTCGTAGGATGATATCTCGCATGTGAGTTTTTGAAGAAAGATAAGATGGGAGGATCGACATTCATGGTAGTATTTTGAGCCTCATAACAATGTTTATCATGTTTCGTAGGACGATATCTCGCATGTGAGTTTTGAAGAAAGATAAGATGGGAGGATGGACATGGTCATGACACTCAAATGAATCAAGAATGCTAGAGGCCAAGCAAGTGGACTCAATGGGTTTTTTAAACCTCTCATAAATAGGTGAAAAAGAAGGGATTGGTCCCACAAACTTAGTAAGGACAATAATAACTTCGTTTGGTATGCCAACTCCATGGGTAGAGATTGGTGTTCGGAAAAGCATGCATTGGGACACCTACAAAAAAATGGACCACTCAAGAATGCTCGTGAGTTGTTTAAAAGAAATGATTAAATGAGTTTCCTTGGAATGTGATTGGTTGGGTATGAGGTGCACTAGAAGATAAGTACACAAAACTACATATAAAGTTGGTTATTATGAAGCAATATGAAGGGGGTACTTGGCGTGTAGGAAAGGTGGTGTGTGAAAGCATGAGGATGCTAGCTTAAGTGCTGGGGTAACGATAATAGCCCCCCAAAAAAAATATTGGTACATAACATGTGTACTCTTGATATATTAAGAATGAATAAGTCTGAGCGTAGACCTAGGTGATATAATTATACTGAGAAGCGAAGGGCCGGGGTGAATTAGTGTAATACTAATTTTCCTTTTTTTAATATTCTAGCACTATAAAACATCATCAATCTCCTACGTAAAACATGAAACAAGAGAATATTCTAACACTAAAAAACATCATCAATCTCGTATGTAAAACATGAAACAAAAGATATATATGTCGTTTACTCTCAAATGTAAAACATGAAACAAAAGAAACAAAAGATATATGTGGTTTACTCTCAAATGTAAAACATGAAACAAAAGATATATGTGGAAACTGGTTTACTCTCAAATGTAAAACATGAAACAAAAGATATATGTGGAAACTGGTTTACTCTCAAATGTAAAACACTAAACAAAAGATATATGTGGAAACTCAGATATATGTGGAAACTCAGTCAGTAAAGAAGAGAAAAAAAGAGAAAACCACACAGAAAACTCCTTAAAGAAGAGAAAACCACACAGAAAAGATATATGTGGAAACTCTTTATAGAGTAAAGCACAAAAGAGAAAACCAACACACAAAAGAGAAAACCACACGACTTCTTAAAAAAAATGAAGGAAAAGATATATGTGGAAACAAAAGATATATGTGGAAACTCTTTGCGGAGTAAAGCACAAAAGAGAAAACCACAGGACTTCTTTAAAAAATAGTTCTTTGTAAGCACCCACTAAAAAATAGTTCTTTGTAAGCCCCACTACTACTTTTACTTTTTAAAATATTCTACCACTATAAAACATCATCAATCTTCATCAATCTTATATGTAAAACATGAAAAAAAACAAAAGATATATGTGGAAACTCATATATAAAACATGAAACAAAAACAAAAGATATAGGTGATATGTGGAAACTGATATGTAAAACAGGAAACAAAAACAAAAAATATATATGGAAACTCTTTATGGAGTACACAAGAGAAAACCACCCAAAAGAGAAAACCACACTTCTTTAAAATAGTTTTTTGTAACCACCCACCTACTGTTCCACTAATTTGTAAAAATTAGTACAAACAACATAAACCAAATCCCTTAATTTTCAAATTTGTATCCCTTAATTTTCAAATTTGTACTGGTGCCACCAATTGGTGATTTGTAGCCTGACGAATGCACTCTATTGCTTTGTAGGCACCAACTTGGAAACACCAATCTCCTATATTCTTTGTCCTAGAAATTGTTTCTATTTTAATAATAAACTCTATAATCTACTTTGTACTGGTCACTGATATGCTCTATGATCTTAGTTACACTCGTGAACATGCTTTCCCTATTATTTGTTCAACGATAACCAACTTGTCTCCTTTTTTATTAAGGACATGTTCAGTCACTACTTCAGGTGTCACATGGTCTAGGTGCTCCCTTCAATCCCAATTATTCAAACTGGCACCTTCCCTTCCGAACTAGTGCTTCTTTCAGTCCCAATTCTCAAACATGAGCGGTTACAGTCATATATCACCAACACCCTAGTGTTGTTGACAGGTTTCAAACATGACCAACATTTTAACCATGTGCTTAACTATGAATACTGGGCACTTACACTACTTCATACGCCCTCATTTATTGGGTCCACGGAACATTGAAGGATGTCACTCTCTGTTTACTCATTTTCTCGGAGAATAAACTTCACTCTACCTTGACCCGGGGCAATGACACCACCAAATTTCACATTTATTAATTGATGGAGTTCAAACCTCAAAATGTCCAAAATCCCTTTTAACACTGAAATCCCTGCAAAACCAAGACGTTTGAATTACAAACGATGGAAACGATTTATGTCGAATGCTGGAAAATTCATTGTTAGTTAACAGGTCCAGCATTCATTGTTAGTTAACAGGTCTGGACAACAGGATATTGAGATATCGGTGGATTCACCATTCGCTGGACCAATAAATATTCCAATTGCCAATAATCAGAGGGCTCTAAACCCTAGGTGTTGTAACATAACACTTATGTTACCTAGCGGGCGTCTAGGTGTTGTAACATAACACTTATGTTACCTAGCGTCCACACTGAGCACTTACGGGTCTGGAATATTGACAAACAAATTTGTGAATCTGTGTAATGTGCGAGTATGTTGACATGCCAAGGGCACTTAGCCCTCAGCCGTTACTCCTCAGCACCCCATACATATATATATATATATATTTATTGTGTTTTTCCCAACTCAACGGCAAAGCACCTCGTTAGGTGTTACTTCTCAGCACCCTTATATATATTTTGTTCTCCCCAACTCAACGGGAAGGCACCTCGTTTAACATTGGCCGTACAGTACAAAACAGGTATTACATACTTCCCTGTTAGTTATATATGGATAAATGGAGGCTCTGGTCTACATAGATAATAAAATTTGCTATAATTTTTCTTTCTTGCTGGCGTATACTCCCCTGTAAGTTATATATGGATATACGTATAAAAATTAAGAATCACGTTAGGAATACTTGACATCATAAAATTGGTTTACCATTAAATGAGTAGAATCCATATCATTGTAGCATATGTAACATACAGAATACAAATTAAGGATTACGCTAGGGACACTTGATATCATAAAATTGATTTTAACACTGAGATTTAAATCATAGGCAGTTCTTACCTTGACTTTGGCTGCGCTAACATGGCCGGCCGTAGAGTCTGGCATTTTCCATGGCTGCGCTAACATGGCCGGCCGTAGAGTTTGGCATTTTCCATGGACGAAAGGTAAAGAGACCCATCTTCTGTTTCAGGTGACAATGTATTAGGCTCATGGCAATAACAATGGAGTTGTTGTTTCAGGCACATTCCGTGTATTACAACTGTCAATGGCGGAGCAGTGCAGCGACACGGCTCATGCATGTTCGCCATATGTATAGACTTGCGACTCAGACTCGGCTACCATCTTCTTAAACTTTTGATAGGACGTGTCCTTTTCACTCGAATAAGACTCGCTACATGGCATCAAGACACGATACTTAACACATGGGTCTCCTGCATGCATGCGTAGGGCGTTGGTTCTGCACTTCACAGATTCTCTCTCCACGGAACCAAAATGTGGCAGGTCAGGGAGGTTGGAACCACATAGGATTTCTGCAGTAACTGTGAAACGACAAGTCAGCCGCATGCATTCTGTCCGCAACCCTGAAGTGAATATCAGACATTTTTATAATTTTATGTTTTTTGTGTACATCGGAATGATGCCATTTTTCATAATTTTAACTTGTTCTTTTCTGTGTCATTCGTAAATTTTAACAGAAATAAGTCTTATAGTGAATACTGTTTTTCAATGTTTCGTTAGGACTTACATGGAATGAGTGCGAATTTGTAACTAATATATAACAAAAGGTAATATATATCTACCGAGGATATGGTTCAGTAGGACTTACATGGAATGAGAGTAAATTTTGGGAAGAATCTTGAATGTGTTAGTCATGCACTTTTTGAAAGAATTATAAGTTTTCATTAATGAAGTTCTCTTTTAATATAAAATTGATATTTTTAAATATATTTATTATAATGTTAATATTTAATTTAATTTTTTTGTTTTGGAATGAGTTATTTTTTTGTTTAAAAATGGTTGGAATTTCAATTTTAGTTCTAAAATATTATCAACTCTCATTTTATAGATTTTTTTTACTTTTAATTTCATAAATTAAAATTTCTCGAATCCTATCCATACATCTTTTATTTGTAAAATGTGTAAATAATTTTATGTACTCTTTATGTTCTAGCTCGTTGTTAAGGTGATCATTTCAATTCAAGCATAATAGAAATAATTTCACTCACCTCATCCTATGTTATTTTTTTCGACACCCAATACTTTTGTACTAGGTGATCTATTCAAGCATAGGCAGTGGTAGGCTTGACACACCCATTTTCATACAAGAGGCCATTCATTACATCTCACTTGTTAACAACAAGTTACAAAAATGAAAGCACCCACATAATACTACACAAACTTGAGCATTTATGCTACCTTGCATGTCTAGGTTTAAGGTTGCCTCCTTGGTTTAAGAGAATCAACTCAGATACTCCTTAAGCATGAAGGTGGTTATTCCTATATGTTATAAGAAGAACATATTACATCACACCATTTTGGGTTGTACATTAGCAACTTGGATTTAGAAATTAGGTTTAATTTATAAGTTGAATGAGCAACTCTCTAAATCTTATATGTCTTTTATAATGAATATTTTGAATCTTCTTGGTTTTATTTACCTCTTACATATTAGCAAAAATCATACATACCATAATGATTAGTAAGTGGATCTTAACATGTTGTCCCGCGAAGTGCACATGTTTGTATGACATCCCTCTAAAGCACACATGCATGCATGGTGTACCCATGATGAAGTATCAACCTTTAGTTTCCAAACATGTTGAACTTGGGCAGATTTGATGTTTTAAGATGGATGGCGATGTGGATCAATGCACATCTTAATAGACAATGTCAATGATTTTTTTTTCTCAGCAAGGTCTAAGGAGGATTGATGTGTCATCATTGAGATAGCATACATAGATATGTACTTCATAGGGAAACCATGAAATGATGCATGATCCACTTATTAATCATTGTACCTTTGCTTGGTGCATGTGGCTCATCATTCATAAAATTAATATTATGGAATTCATTTTCTATAGCTCTATATTTCATTTTTAAAATGACAGATTACGATTATTTTACTTATTTAATTATATCAATTGAAGATAGAAAAGAATATGAGCCTAATTTTAGAATAGTTATTTAATTTAGAATATTACATATGTGATAATTTGATAGATATGCACAAATATTCAATGCCCTATATTAACTGAAGACATTAAATTGTATCGATTAAAAAAGAAGATGAATATGCACTTAATTACATAGTATTTGTTGTAATTTGTGGTGATATATGTGTGATGTTTAAAAGAATATTCATAGATATCCAATTTCTTATATATTTATGTGTGTTGTAGGATTGTATATAAAGTTTATTGGTTAAAATTTGAGTTCCTAGTGCAATCTACTCATCTATTTGTATATGGAATTGTTAATATGAGGATATAAGCATCTAGGATACATGATGAAAGTTGTGAAGATTATGAATTGGTGATTTAAATTATATGATAAATTTTGTTGAAAAAAATGAATTTAAAAAAAAATAAAAAAACAAAAAAACATAGATTTATAAGATATATTATCTATGGTATTGGAAAATGAAATTTAGTGTTCTAACATTTTTATTTATAATTCATGATTCTAGTTCCATTTTAATTCATTTCATGATTATGTTGCTTTGGTTTACACTAATCTTCTTTAGTTTACACTATTCATAATAAGTACACATTAAATTAGTTGGTTGTTAAAGTTATCGACTTATTTAAACTTTCTCCTTTTCCTTTTTTGGGTTCCTAGAGTTTAGACCTTCTACTCAACCATTGTTTTGGCTTATTAGAGTTCAAAGGGTTGGTATTGGGTTCATTCTTCGATTGCGGCTAGAGTGACCAAACAACAATTCTAGACATAGGGTAATTACTTGAAAATATAATTTAATATTATAGGTTTTTGAATAGAGTCTTACATTTGCCTATTGTAATTATGTAATGGTAGATGTAATAGTTTAGTGAAACATAGAGAACTCATCTATCCTCATGTATTCTATTTTAATATTTTTATAATGTTTAATTTTAATCCCGACTAATATTATTCATGTCTTTGTATCTTATTGAAAAGAAAAATCTATATAGTTTTGATGGGATTTAAGGTTAAATAAACCACTACACTTTAAAAGTAGATAATTATGATTTTTATTTTCTTGTTTTTGGAGGAAAAAGAAAGGATGATATGTATTGGAAATAATCCCAACTATATTTAATGTTTATAATCACACCGTTTTAGAGTACAAAAAATATCATGTTTCAAATTTTAGTTAAAGCCATATAAAAGAAAATGAAGCATTTGAGTAATATACACTTTTCATCTCTACAAGAAATCCATGATAAGAAATCAACATATGAGAATTAAAATAAAATAAAAATATCAACGTGTGGTTAGAATGGTCATTTAACACAAAGCTGTATTACATAGTATAAATTTGCATTGCACATAATTAAAGTGAGAACAAGGCAACTATATATTAAATAGCTTGATGTGTTGTCTTGTTGTGATATATAAAACGATAATGTATGTTTTAATATAATTGTTTAAGCTATGGTTTTTCCCATGTGCGTCTGGAGTTTTTCATGGTGCATGTAAAATATTGTTTCTACTACGTCTGACACAAAATCAGAGTAGATCTCTCCAAATATTGGTTTACTATGGGTAAAAGGAGGAATAACCTCCGTCATCGTAGTAGATATCTCCCAATATTGGTTTATTATGGGTGAAAGGAGAAATGACCTCTGTCTCTTCTTGTGAATTTAATTATTCACGTCAAAATAAACATCAAATATATATTTTGTAGTACACTCAACTTTAGAAATTGTCTTTCTCTTGGATCTATGCAATATTATGCTTTGGTTAGTTTTTCTCCTCTACCTTTTCTTTCACATGGTATGAGAGGTCTATTATAATGAGTTTATCGGATACAAGTCTTATTGGAGCAGGTTTGTTATAGGTGGACAAAGATCTAAAGGTCTATTAGATTTTAACAAGGGGAATATTTATATCAATGAAATATGGAAGCTTCAAGAACAAGTTTGACAATTCGACTGATTCCTCAGTTTAATGACAAAAAACTATGATTATTTTCAATCATAATGAAGAAATTATTTTGTTATCGGGATATATGGGATCTTGTAGAGAATGGATTCTAAGAACCAATAATGCAACATCGTAAAATGCACTAGCACATGTAGAGAGAGGTTTGTTTAGAGATAATAGGAATAAGGACTCCATATCCCTCTTCTACATATTCCAAGCATTGCATAAGAACATTTTTCCAAGGTTTGCAACAACAATAAAGTCCAAGCAAAGATGGGAAATTCTGTGGCAATATATTAAGGCATGGAAAAGGTGAAAACAACAAAGTTACAAATGTTGAGAAGGGATTTTGTAACAGTTTATACGAAGGAGTCTAGGACAATAGACTCATTTTTTACCCCATAAAGGTGTTTTGTTAGTCTATACACTTTATCTTATATCCCTTGAACCTCATAACCAAGTGGTTGCTCCACATACACATCCTCTTTTAATATTCCATTCAAGAAGGTTGATTTCACGTCCATTTGATATACCGATATACCTACCACTTTTATGACACTGTTATTGCTAAAATTGTCCTCAATTTTTCCATTCTTACAATTGGAACAAATGATTTAGCATAATATCTTCCAAATTGTTTTTGTATCCCTTAATAACCAGCCTTTCTTTATGTCTTTCTATCCTTCCTTCTTTGTTTCTTTTGGTTTTATAGACCCACTTTACACCTATGAATTCCTTTCCCTATGGAATATTCATTAATTCCTAGATATCATTTTCTTCTATAACATCTATTTCCCCATCCATTTCCTCTACCCATTTTTTTCCTTAATTGCAATTTCAGAATTTAATGGATCATCTACATGTGAAATAAACAAAAAAGATAATTCAGATTTTTGTGGCTTTCACCTTCATTTTTTTCATAAATATCTCTTAAGTTTATGAATTTATTTCTTCTCAAGCTTGCCAAAGTTGGATTTGATGTGTCACGTGAAGTTGAACTTGTGGAATGTAGAGTTGTTGTGTCTGCATAAAAAATTGTTGTTGTTGATGATCTTTGTTTTCCACTTGGAGGAGTATTTGCTTGAATACATGAATTTGTCCTATTCCTTGATGAAGGCTTCACTTTAGGACTACTTTCTTGATCTTGAATAGGTGTAGGAGGAGTCACCATTGAAGAAGTACTTGTTGTTACTAATTCCTCTGTGTCTTCTTATGCTAGATTTGTTGCTACATTAATTGTCTTCTCCAAAATGCCATCCCATGCTTACTCTTTTATCAATTGTACATATCTACTAATTATGACATTTTTGGAAAATGGTTTGTATAATATATATTATTTGGATTCATCATTATAACCAAAAATATGATTTTCTCCCCATTGTTGTCTAATTTATTTCCTAACTCATCTGGGACATGCACATATGCCACACATCCAAACACTCTCATGTGAGAAACACTATGTTTTGTTTCATTCCATGCTTCTTCCAAAATCATGTTCCTTACACTCTTTGTTGGACATCTAATTATAATATAAGTTTTGCATGCTACAATTTCATCCCAATATTCATTTGACAAATGCTTTTCTTTTAACATACTCCTTGTTAGTTCCATAATTGGTCTATTTCTCCTTTCAGTGACACCATATTCTTGAGGTATGTACCTTGTTGTGAATTGTTTGTTAATTTCGTGATCCTTGCAGAAACATAGCAGGTCATAGATATATTAAACACCTTTATTAGTTCTCAAATCTTTGATGTTCTTCCCATTTTGTTTTTTAACAAGAGCCTTGAATTGGTGAAAGCATTCAAACACTCCATTTTATGTCTCAGAAAGTAGATCCATGTCTATCTAGTGTAGTCATCTATAAATGTCAAGAAATAAAAACTTCCACCAATTGATCATGTATGCATTATTCCACACAAAAAGAATGGACGATCTCCAAAGGTGATTTTTCCCTTATTGAATTTCTGGGTGTAAATGATTCTTGATGTTGTTTTCCAAAGATGCATCCTTGACATAAGTTGTAAGTTTGTACCTCCAAAGTTGAGATGCCCAAATCTTAGATGCCAGAGAAAATTTTCATATTTTATTTCTACTTGAAAGTTTTCTAGTGTGACTACTGCAATTTTTTTTCATTTTCTAGTGGGTTCATTGAGAGTTTCACTTGAGCAAGCTCTACCTGCAAACTCGGTTTTACCCTTAGGGGAAACATTATATTGCTTAGCATTTGAAATTTTTCAATGAGGTATTTATATGGAAATTTATCTAGGATTGTGTATTCTCCATCTTTGAAAATGGATTTGTACCCGTTTTGCATAAGTTTTTCAATACTTATTAAATTGTGCTTTAAGCTCAGAATGAAATTCACATATGAAATGTAATTTTTCTCCCCCTTCTTGGTTAGAATGATGACATTTTATTTACCCATGACCGATACTTTGTTGTTAGTTTCTAATGTTACTTTTGATTTTACACCCTCATCCAAATTTGAAAACATTTCTATGTTCCTTGTCATGTGATTGTTGCAACCCAGTTCTCGAAACCATACATCCTTTTACTTCTCTTGTGCAACATTGCATGCTAAAAAAATATTGTCTAGGTTCTTATTTTCCTTTGTAAAATTTGCATTTGGTTTAAGAAAAGGTCATATTGTTTCCTTCTACATTCGTTTGAATAATGGTCATACTTCTTGCAATAATGACACTGAACTTGAGACTTATCATACGTTTGACCTTGAGTTTGATTTTGTCTTGGATTTTCACTTGGATTTTGAGTGCTGTCTCTTCAAATTGAGCTTGAAGATCTGCTTCTTCCATCTCCATATGGGCTTCTTCCTCTACCTCTAGAATTTTATCTTCCTCTTCCTCTACCTTGACCAACTAAGACTTGTGTCTTCAAAGCATGTTCCAATGAAGGATTTTCTAATATGTCCAACCTATTTTAATGACAAATAAGTTATGCATGGAGCTCATGAAATAAAGAATGTGAGAGATCGTTTGTCTCCTCTATGGCCAAAATAATAGAATCAAACCTTACTAGTAAAGTTCTTAGAATATTTTCAACTACCCTCCAAGTTCTTAGAATATTTTCAACTACCCTCCTTTATTCAAGTGTCTCACTATGAGATATGATTTGAGTTACCGATCCAATTGTTTGTGTCAAAAATGAGTTTATTGTCTCGGGCTCCTTGATATATATTGTTTCAAAATCTCTTCTGAACATTTCCAATTTTGTTGTATTCACTTTTTCCATGCCTTCATATGTTGTCTAGAGAATGTTTCTTTCTTGCTTGGAATTTATTGCTACTGCAATCCTTAGAAAAATACTCTCATGCACTACTTGGAATATATAGAAGAGAGCTTTGGAGTCCTTGTTATCTCTTAACAAATATATTTATGCTTGTGTCAACTCATTATATGTTGTTGCATTAACTATTTCTTGGAACCAATTCTATACAAGATCCCATATATCTTGAGAACAAAATAATGCATTCATTGTGATTTCATAATAATCATAGCTTTTCCCATTAAACTAAGGAATTTGTGGGTTTGTCAAGCTTGTGCTTGAATTTGCCATAGCTCATGCTAACTCCTTGTCCAACACTAGCAAACCTACTGTGATAATCCTTGGATATAATAAACTTGTTCTAATAAGATTTCTCTGATACAATGTGAAAAAAAGGTAGAGGAAAAAATAGAGCATAAAACATAGTATTGCGTACAACCAATAGAAATAAAGAAACTAGAACTATGCATATATATATATATATATATATATATATATATATATATATATATATATATTATATATTATATATTATATATATATATGATTTTGATTTTCATGAGAATAAATTCATTTTGCAAAAGAGAAGGATGTTGCTACTTCTTTTACCCATAGTGAAACAAGATTTACAAAGATCTACCATGACTCCATTTCATGGAAATTAAAAATTGTATTCTTCACTCACAATGAAATCTTCATTCACACAAAAAAAATTAGCTTAAATTATATATTATACATATGATTTTACCTTTACATATATCACAAAATGTAACTTATATAAATATTAATAAAAAACATAACATATAATTTATATGAATGCACAAATTTGGAAATGATTGCACACATCAACACCTTAGCCCATAAGTGTGCACATATTTTTAGTAGTTGGATATTGACTACATATTATGAATGAATTGGAGGAGAAGGAAAAACAGAGCTCTGGTAAAAAAATTCAATTACTTTCATGTTTCTTCATCCATAAGAAAAATCTACCATTGGATTTTCTTTTTACTCTAGGAATGATGCAATTATCGACAGTAAATGAGGTAGTCGGGATTATTTCCAACAAAATCATCTCTAAACAATGAGGATTAATTTTCAATAATATAATTGAATTTCTAACCTGAAAATAGCCACATGTAAGGTAACACTCTAAAACGTTTTTATTTCTTTTATTACCCTTAAGATTACATTGAAAACAACCCCTCTAAATTTTTGAGGACAAATTTTTCATATAATAGAAATAAATTATTGAATTTTATTGTAGATTTTAAAATATTTTGAAAATATAATGGATAAGAATTTGTTCCTGTCAATCAAATTTCCCAAATATTCCAAAATCTATTGTAACAACCTCAGGTTCATTTTCTATGTAAATAAAATAAAACCAAGGTCATGATTCCAAGATGAATGAGGGAAAAATATTATACCAGGAATCACTTATGGTTTATTAATGACTATGGAAATTGGAAAAGATATTTGTAAAGGAAAAGAGGCATGCTATATAGCATTTTGTCACGGTCCTTCTACTCCCCATCTATGATCTTGGAGGACCTCTACAGTGTACCCGACATGCTTTCCCATCATGAAGAAAATCCTAGTATGTCCCTCTTCATGAGAAGAATAAATCCCCTTTGCATCATTTCCCAAGGATCTTCCTTTTATCCTAGTTTACAAGACAGTCGCTACTAACCAGTTTTCTCCTCGCGCCGATTTACAGAGGTAAAAACTATCCATCGCGCCGATCGGAGTGACTAAGCTCTTTTCCAGTCGCGTTGATCCTCTTTTGGAAGGTTTTTTTAAATGAGTCAAAGCTTCCATGTCTAGAAGCTCCATAACGAAGTCTAGTAGATGGTTGGGCCCAATAGAGCCGAGGAAATTAATTTGGGCTCGTTTCCCCTATTAGGATGGAACAACCTCAAGAGATAATACCTTCTCTGATGATGAGAGGAACCATCTCCCATCCATCCAAGTTACATAAACCTCCCTTTTTCCCAAGCAAAAGCTAGTTGGAGTTTTGGAGAAAGTTTGAATAACCAGCAAGTCATCTATAGTTTGTATTTTTCTAGTGTATGTTTGAAGGAGGATAGTGTGATTTGGTTTGGTTTGAGACTAGAGGGAAATGGGCCTTAAAACTTCCATTGATTGGGGCTATCCATGAAGTTCTAGCAGAAGTGTGGGAACCTGGATATGTTGGAGGAGACCAACAACGTCAAGGCACTGGTTGTAATCTCTTTCTGATTTATATTAATGCAAATATCGATTGATTTCCTACATGAAGTGTCATTTTACATCTTTATGGATTGATGTTCCTTGACCTATTAAGTAGGATGAACACAATATTGTATGCTATCACATTTGTTGTTGTTGTTGTTTGCTTGTTTCAGGTATTCGAAGTAAGGAAATGAAACATAGCTGGAATGAGGAAGAAGGATCATCACCAAGTGGAATAGCGTTCTAAGAGATAGGCCCTCCTAGTTGATTCTCGCTTAAGGATATTTGCCATAGCTTTTTTGTTTGTGGCTATACCTGCTCTCTCGGGCTAGAGGAATTGTTTGTGTCCACACTAAGAATTTACCTACACCACAATTTACCTGCACCACAAGACAACAAATGGTAATTAATTCAAGGAATAAAGGAAAATAGGAGAAAAGGAAGATGAAGACATGCAAATATCCATGCAAATGAAAATGAAGGAAAATGAAGGAAAATGGGGGAAAATGAAAGAAAGGTGGGAGAGAGAACATTCTATGCCTCTCTTGGTTACTCTAGCACTTGGGTTACTCTTAGCTACACTTACTTACTTATAAACTCTTACACACCTAGAGCATTCTTGGAGAATTCTAGCATTCACTTAGAGATAGAGGCAATCTCACTTAAACCTAGAAAGGGAGAGCACTTGAATAAAAGCAAGAAATCAAGCAAGGAACTCGTGGCAAGTGAAAGAGAAGGTTGGAAAAGTAGCTATAATAGGATAAAATTGTAGGTAATAGGTTGCATGTGTGTTTTCATTGTTGATATTTGAGTGCATGATACATGCATGTGGTTATTTAGTTATTTTGTTGCCATTAGCATGGGATTGGCCTAGATTGACAACGGTATTAGCCTTGTCTTTCCATTTCTTGGATAGTTATGATGTAGAGGGTTCCTTGTTTGATTAAGATTTGGATGGACGATAGACTTTGGATCTTGGTTGATGTTTTCTTGGGAAAATTCCAAAGGGTCAAGGGTGTAGATGGGATTTCTCCTAGAACTCTTGATGGATGGGTGGAGAAAGGAAAATTCCTTTGGGTATGGTGAAGAATTTTAGAGGCATCCAAGCTTGTTTGGTGTTAGTGATTTCTGGATTGGTTTTCGTAAACCATTATGGTTGAGGGTTGAGGTGGTTTGGCCTCTGGAATCCCTGGTTGGTTCTAGTTTGGTTTAACCCATATGATCCCACATTCATGCTTTGAATATGACACGAAGGTGATTGGATGAAAGAGAGATTTGGTTCAGCCTAATCTATGGTTGGGTGGTACAAGGAATTCTTTAATTTGGTTGGCTTTATGCATATGTTATTAAGTGTTATTTCTTATTAATATCAATGAGCACTTATATGGGTTAACATGTTGATTTTATGATTGGCTTGTCATGGATTTAATATTGTTAAATTTTGGTTATAAGCATGGATGAATGATGTGCTATTGTTATGGATCTTATTCATGACTTGATAAGTTATTTAATGGTCAAATGAACGCATGGCTAACTAGTGTTGTTGTAGCTAGTTTGAGAGGGAATTGATCATTCTTGATGGTTATCTAGTGAAGTTAAGAATACATTGAACATATATGCATTCATGACCTATAGATTATCATGTTTACCATATGTTTGATGAAACATTTTTCATTTGTTTGCCATGTTTGGGAAATATATAGCCTTAACATTCATAATATTGACTTGATTATCTTCTTAGACTAAATTCTGGAAATATTTGGTTATTATGGGAAGTTGGTTTGTAGCTATCCCTGAAAATCTAGATCTGGGTTGCAAGTTGCACCCTTTGAACTAAGGGATTTTGGTTGCAACTTCATGGAGGAAAGCCTATGCATGTATTTGGATCATTCCAACCACATGCACAATTTGGCATGCGTGCGATTGAGATGTTAGGTCAAGAAAAAGAAAGTTCTAACCCAGGGCAAGAAAATCAATGGGTGTTGTCTGGTATTTGGGTGATGTGGTGTCCCTGGGAGGTTGCATTATGTTTCTGGTTAGTCAAATCCATTTTGATAGTTGGAACTTGGATGTTGGGTCATCTCACAGTAACTCTTAGCTCATGTTTACCCTGAATAGCTTGTAAAAGAAGATAAATGTGGGGTGGGGTGTTATATCTACCATGAAGATAAAGACAAAATAAGTCTATCCATAGTAGACCACCCTTTATTTACTAAAAAATCTTTCATTCACATCTTCTTAACCTTGGAATTTAATTGGTTTTGATTATAAAACACATGATAACAAAGTTATGTGGACATACTTCATATTTCATATATGTTTTTACCATGGAACCTTTTTTTACACGACAATGTTCAAGGTTGGAACCAAACTTTGATCATCTTACCTTAGTTATCATGACTAAGTAACATTCAATAGGTGTTGTGTCCTGATAAAATTCATAACCATATAGCTACATATTATCTATATTTATTGGCCATGAATGTCTCAGAACTTGGATTTAAAGATTTTTTATGATGAAAAGGAAATTTTAACTATTGTGTGCATGTTGTTGAATTTCAAATTACCCAAATTATCAACTAGTTTTGTTATCAAAGTATTATATAAACAATACACTAAGTTCAACAATAATTTCATATATTACATTCCAACATAAAAACAGACAAGAAAAATCACTGCCAATATAAGATGTGCCTTTTGCCATTCTAGAAAAGGGGAACACATTATTGTGACAATCAAGATTCAAGATTAAATCTCCACAGACCAAAAAAAAAAAAAACCAGATTAGGCCATTGTGTGACATGAAAGAAAGGGCTTACTTTGTGTGGTCATACAAATAAATAAAGAGACATTAGAACATTATGGCTGAAAAAGAATTGCATATTTTGGTAATATTTTGGAATATGAAAACAAGAGTGTACTATTAGAATAATGTAGAAATGGAATTTTCTAGAATTGTGAGTTGTATTGTTGTTGAGTTGTCCTGTGATGAGTTGAACTCATGGGTTGTCAATTTGCCTTGCTTTGTAGTTAGTGTTATGAGTTGGTTTCTTTGACGTTTGAGCCATTGTATATTTTTAGTATAGTAGATCCAATTCCTTAGGATCTAGAATGTCCAAGATTTGTCTAAGATTCTTTATATGTGTAATGTTTGATCAAGCATTTGGGTAATATAGTGTGATCTCACATATTGTGAGTCTGTTTGGTTTATTCTACTTTTTTCTTCTCTTATTCTTATTTTTTTCTATTTTTGTATCAAATCCATAAGGTTGAGATATAAAAGGAAAAATCTAGGTTGTTCGAGTAGGTGTAATTTGTTTTCACTAGTACAAAATGGATAATTAATTACTAAAAAAAGACTAAAATCTGGATATAAATTACCATTTTTCAGTCGGTGGATAGTAGTAGCTAATTTATAGTATCTTATAACTTGACCAACTTTTAGTCATTTTTAACTTAGTCATTAATTGGTTGTCTCAATTTTATCATCTAGTAGTATATTTAGTCATAAATTTGGTCATTAATTTAGTCATTGATTCGGTCATTAATTATCACAATTAATGACCAAATATACAACAAAATATATTACTATATGATCATCCAAGAAAACAAATTAATGACCAAAATGTTGGTCATGTTATAAGATACCGTAAATTAGTTGCTAATAGTCATATATATGCAAATTTTAGTCATCGTTTGAAACCACTTAGTGACCAGAGAAATATGATTAAATTTTGGTCATGTTATAAGATACTGTAAATTAGCTACTAATAATCATATATATGCAAAATTTAGTCGTCATTTGCAATCACAAATTTATCATTTTCAGTAGTCATTTTTTTTTGTAGTTTCATATTCATTATATAAACAACTACTTTAGTAGTTTATATTCATTTTATTTACTTTCATTAATAATCATTATAAATGACTAATTTAGTTGTATATTCATTTTATTTGTGTTCATTATTAATCAATATAAACAACTAATTTAGTAGTTTTAGATTGACTTTATATGTTCATTATTAATCAACATGAATTAATTTGTATGATTTTGCGACTAAATTTTAAAAATTTCATACAATGTGCATGTTCGTCTAATATGAAAATGAAAAGTTGCATGTTAATTACAATACTAAACGATATCAAATACAACTATAAATAATTTCAACCACACATTATATTATATGAAATGTTATATTATTACAATATGAATTTCAAACTTAATATTGGTTGGACTACAATTTACACATGAAATGATGTTTCATCACTTCAAAACATTATCATTATGTTTTCAAGGCATTGCACGTGAATTCACCAACTCTGAAGAATTGAACATCAGTCTCTATGTGTGTGTGTTAAGTGGGATATTGACTCTAAGGGTATCACTAGACCGGTTCTCTTCTCTCTCTCTCTTTGCATTTGTTGCTCTATTTTTAATGATCGCAACCTCTTTCTTCAATTCCCACTTCTTACCATCAATACTTAGTTCCTTTTCTGAAAACAAAAGAAAATACAATGCAAAGTGTAAGACATGAAATACAATGAACATTAGAATATAAAATAAAGTAGACTATAACACGTTTATACAGCATATACCTCAATATCAGCAATGTCAAAGCCACTTTTTCCCATAAAAGCAAGAAACTTGAACAAGTTTTTTCCAGTTGGACGATAGTAGCCATTGCAATGTGGCGAGATGACCTCTATAAACAAAGAAAATAAAATGTCACCTTATAAAATAATACCTTAGTAACTTAGTATTCAATGTTCAGGGAAAGTTTAGGCACAATCATGCCAACTAGGTTACATGCTAAAAAGCTCAAGTTGTAGATAATATGTGAAAACAAATAATCTGAGGTATGATGTTTAATCCTTGTTATTTTATTCACAACAAAATTTCATTTTCTAATGCATGAACTTAGTCAATTATATAAACAACATGTGTTCAAATAACAACATGAAAGTGAACTTTATGATAGTCATGAAAATATTTTAACACAAAATAACTATAAGGATCACAATCAATATCGTGTACTACTAATTTCAACTTCAAGCTTTGGTTGTTGTTTAAATGGACATGATATGCAATATTTTCAATTTCCTAGTTAAAAGACAAAACAAAATCAAAAGAAATATTCAAAATATAATCAAACAATAAAGACAGGATATCATGCATCAACATTGCAATTATAAAAAAAAAAATATGTGTCCACCAATGTCTTGTCTAGCATTCCTAAAACATTTTATTTCCCAAAATAACCATGAGGTGAAAAAATCACAACATTAAAAACCATAGGAATCCCTACTAGAAACATTTCTAAAGTTGATGGCCAGGTGCCTGAAGGATCCCTAACAATAAATGAATCATATCCAAGACATGCTTTGCATTGTCTCCCCATCCTTTTTCCATTCATATTCCCTGTAACCTAGCCACAAAAGAGTCAAGTTACAATCAAACGGAGGCATTGACATTTGTTTTTATATTTTATATCTTTAAAATTTGAATCTGGCTTGTTTCGGGAATATATTTATTCATATTTAAAGTCTTCCTGACATATGAGAAGGTATCAATCAAGCATGACATCACAAAAATCAACCTCAATCAGATCCTCAAACAAAGTAAGGAATATTTGTTCTGCTCAAAAGGGAGGGATCCATTTGTTTGAATTATATCAAGGTTCTCTACTATTTTCTCCTTATTTTCCTGGATATTAATTTGATCATCCATAACCAGCAACACAAGAAAATGGCAGTCAGTTCAGTATATTGTAGTTCTTGCCAATGAAAATGACATATAATTCTTTACAAATGCAATGAAGACAGACTTAAAATGAAAAATCCCAATATAAGTGAAGTTTTTTTTGTTTCTTAGCTTACAAATTGGAACATTTCCTGGGTAATTATCAAAGAATCGAATATTAGCTAAGAAGGGACCTTACCAAGTCTGAAATATCTCAATGCAAGTGAAGTGTTTTTCTGCTTTTTATCTTACAAATTGGAACATTCCCTGGGTAATTGTAAGATAATCAAAACTTGACTAGTAAGTGCCCTTGCAAAGTGATAAAGTTTAATAGGATAAAAAAGGTAAGGTTCTAAGAGTGACTAAGATAATGGAGTCCTAAAAGGGTTTTAACTTCACCATGGTATATTCTTGAAAGATTAGTAAAATTATACTTGCATCCAGTTTTCAAAGTAAAAAGAGGGAAACCTAAAATACGATTCGTTGCAAGCAAAAATATGAATGAATGGGGTTAAAATATACCCTTATATTGGATTTGAGAGATTGAGATGAACTTTTGATAGTTTTAGGGGATGGGTAATGGAAAAATTGATATCTAAGGATGGAATGGTAATGTAGTCAGTAAAATAAAATTTTGGAAGGCCTAATAAGAGACACTAAACCAAATAATCAGAAACAAATCCATGATATCCAAAAGGTGTGTTACTAGGCCCTAAAGTAAAAAACAAATTGGGTTGTGATAAGAAATTTCTAGTAAGTGGTCATGCAAATGTGAAGAGTATCTATATTTTCTTAGAGTACTTTGGGATTAGCATTTCGTTTAGCAACACACCAAGACTTATCTGTTCTTGTAACTAGTGCAGTGGTGGTTGGTGTTAATAGTGTTTTAGAAATAGGTGCAAGGATGGTTGGTGTTACTGATGCTATAGAAATAAGCACATGAGTTTCACTTTGGATCAAAAGCAAGTTTTTTAATCATTGTATATCATTGACTTTTAACAATCCAAAAATATTAATTCAGATGGAAATAAACATGAGAAAAAACTCAATAAACCATGAATATTTAGTAGTTTACAATTAAATAGTTGGTTGAATTTGCTCTCTAAACAAGTAAACATATTGAGAATGTTTAGAACTTCGAAACATGAGTATCAAAAATATAAATATGGTAGGTAAAGGTAGCCTTCAGGTAATAAATGGCAGAGGCAATGCATAAAATTCTTGTCAAAATTTTGTTGTAAGAATCGGTCTCTTGAAGTAATTATAAATATTCTATTTTATTATTCTAATAATAATCCTGATAACCTCACTATTCCTTGATAATTTCCTGACTTACCCTATTCCAAAATTTGACATTAACTACCAAGGGGATCGCTAGGTACTGCACAATATGTAAACTATTTTCTAGGAGTGGTTGAGTGAGTTGGGAAAAGCATCAGGAATAAAAAACTATAATTTTGAATTGGCCTCACTCACCATGATTATAGATTCCTTGCAAATGATATCGAAACACTCAAACACATTGTTGACCGACTCCAGATCAAGTTTTAATAGAGAAGGGACTCATTTTAAAAGTGACTATTGATCACTTCAGTGTTATCCTAGATGAGAATGCCATGAACCCTATCCTGAGCTTTGATGGCATCCAGTAGAAAGTCCAAAGTGTGAGTTGCAATAATGTGTAAATAGGGAGAAAGTTCACAACCTTGTCTAGTTGACTTATATAATACAATTATGTTCAAAGGTTTCCTAGTCAAAAAAGAAATGTTTGATGCATTACTAAAAATATATTTGACCATTTAAACAAAGTTACTTGTTGCCAAACATGAAACATATTAGCATATGGAGGATAAATTTCCAATCTACCATATTGTAGGGTTTATCATAATCAATCTTCAACAACAACATTTCCAGGCCAGTTTCTCTAGACTACTCCATAGATTCCCACATTGTGCTGATAATAACAAAATTGAATCTCTCCTAATTAAAGTTGATTTTCTCAAACTAGACAATACATTTAGCTACCTTTTGGGCCTTCAAAAGACAAGGGTCCGTGCTAGAATCATGTAAGATACATTGAACATAACAATAAGCCTCCTCCTGCTAATGTCATCCTTTACTGAATTCCTAGGGATCAATTTGATCAAGGCCTGATTCTAAAGGTCACCCATCCTGCCATAATCGAAGATATCCCTACCATTATTAGTAAGTCACGCCCAACAACATCCCATGTCATTTTGGAAAACTCAAAAGGAAAAAAATTGAGAACAGGAGATTTCTTGTCAATCTTGCAGAGAACTTTAAATAGTTCTTAGAATAATCATCGCTAAGAATGTATACTTTTGTAGACCAAAGCTTGGTTGGAGCAACCTTTCGGCATACCTCCTTTGTAGCCTTGACATGATCAGTGCAATCATACACAAAAAAAAAAGTTGTGGAAGTGAAAACAAACATGGACCTCAAACTAGAACATAAGTTAGAACATGTTGAAGTTAAGAGTGATCCTTGCAATGGTCTCTTGTAGGAGTAGGTGTCCAGGCTTGAGAATTCAGTTAGGTGTTTTGGGAGTATAAAGTCAAGGATGTTATTGATAGATTTCAAAAAATTATTGACCATATTTATTGAGCTGTGCATGCTCCCATTCTATCAACCCTACGTGTACTATGATGCTAAAATATTTCTCTTGATAACAAAAATAGTAGTAGTGGAGGATAGTCAAAGATACATTATTAGAGACAAAAATGTGACAGTCATTTCCATTGAAGAATAGTTTTTTTAATGTAACCCATGCTTATGAAGTCTTCTTTTCCATTTGGGATAGGTCCATCACTTTTCTTAAAAGTCGAGCAATCTCTTGACCCCATCCTTTGCTAGAATATGCTCAAAGATGATATAATTTTCTGCTTCAATATCCTTGATGGAGTGGAGCTTTGTTATCATCTCTGTGTTCTCTATCCTTTGCTCTTTCGTCTTCTTAAAATTCTAGAAAACTACAAATGTTATATATTTTTTAATAAATTTAATGGAAAGTTTCATTTGGAATGATGAGACGACATTACCATTTATATGTGGATGCAAAAGATAAACCAAAAAAGGGCATCAACAATATCTCTAGAAACTTTTTGATATATATATAATCGTGTTACAGTGCCAGAGCTCAGTGTTTCCTATACCC
Organism: Pinus taeda; assembly: GCA_000404065.3. Taxonomy (NCBI): domain Eukaryota; kingdom Viridiplantae; phylum Streptophyta; class Pinopsida; order Pinales; family Pinaceae; genus Pinus; species Pinus taeda. Next base: position 35,050 of record APFE031287581.1, on the reverse strand, counting down.
AGGGTTTTGATTTTGTTGAGAAGTATACAACCTCATTGGCTACCACCCCACCTCTAGACCTTTCCTTGCCTTTATGGAAAATCCATGTTTTGAATTACAAATCAACAAAAGTTGAGGCCAATGTCATTCTTAAAATACATTACTGCATAGGATACTGCATATCTCTCATGTCCCTCTTATTGGATTTTAGCAGAAAAAAATTGTCAGCCTGAATCAATGCCCTCTATACCACATATTAACTGATACAGTGGAAGAAACCAGCCCATATGGGATGTAACCGGAATTCTGCAGGCATTATGGTGTGTGATATTTGTGGTTTGGTGTACAATTTTGGATATTTTCCAATTTATGCCTATGTTCATGTGGATGAAGGACAACAAAATGCTCAGAGGTCCTCCAAGAGTAATTCATCATCTGAAGATTGTTTCTCATGTCAAGGTTGATCTTGAAGACACTACCATCGTCAGAAAGGATATTGATGAAGTTTTTATGTTTTTCCATTCTCAGCTATTGCACTGCCTTTGGCCTTGCATTTTAAAATATTTTGGGTAATAATAACATCTAATCTGATAATCAACATTTCATTACTGTGCAGAGAGTTAATGATGTTGTTATTGGGATTCTTAGTGCAGTATTTGCATGGTATTTTGACCATTTATATGGTAAGTTGTCATCAATTTGGGGCTCTTATTCACATCATTTCAAATTAACTATAAATTGTGTTACCAGAAATGGGAAAATGAACAGGAAATGGGACTAGAGGTTTTCATGGGATAAATATGTGTCAACCCTATTATGTATATAATATGTTTAACAATATAAATAATAGTGTCAATATAGGAAAGCAAACTAGAACAAAATGAAAAATAAGGTCTCCTTATCAAATTTATTGTACTATGATATGTTCATAAGTTTATACATTAAATTTTTCTGACCATAAATATTTTGAAAAAAAAATATTTGTCTTTATTGGTTTTCCATAACCCTTTCAAGAATTTTGAAGTTCTTAAGAGATATGTGGTGGGTAAATTTCTCCATGGGGACTTCATTTTCTATTTGCATGTTTCTTGAGTGTTGATAGCTACAATCAAGAACTGTATATAATCTTTGCATCTAGAAACTCTTAATATCACTAGTTTGTGTTTTTGCAGTGGTTAAAAATTACACATCTGAAATTTCTATCAAGCGCAACTATAAAATTATTTGTTCAAATTAATTAACTTCAAACAGGTGAAGAATTTGAAAAATTGGACAGACTAGACCTACCCCTAAATGGCTGGTGTCTCTTCCACTTTGTTACATGTTTTCCACTCTCACCTACATGCTATTTTTCTTTGTTGAGTGCTCATTCCTTGCTAATACCACTGGCCTATATGCGTTTTATTATTACCAACACCCTTACCTTATTAGTACCAACTTATCTACCTGCCATTTTACTATTGGTCATCCTTAATGTACCATTACGAAGCATTACATGCCCTTTTCATGATGGACATCCTTAATATAAGTGATCAAGAGTTACATTCCATTTTTATACTTATTTCCCTCCCTGGATGGCTTAGCTAGCTACGTGCCCTTTTCATCTTGGGTACCCTTATGTATTATTGGGCTAGGAAAATGCCCTTTTATACTGGGAAGTGGGCACCCTTGTGTATTATTGAGCTAAATACATGCCCTTTTCATACCAGGTAGCCTTTCCAAGTTCCTTACCACTGAGTCAAATTCCTCTTTCATGCCGTGCATCCTTACCATACGATCATGCCATTTTAATTATGAACACCCTTAAACTACCACTATCAGGTCAGTTATATGTCATCCTTAATGCTAGACACGATTATAACAAAATCTAATTCTATACCAATTTCACACTGGACACTCATATGGTACCTCGACCATTGAGATCCATGCCCTTTCATTGCTAATCACCTTTCTATATGGCTTTTTCATACATGGCACCCTTACTATACCACTGCATATAACATGATAGATCAAAGTTTTATTAACATATATGACACTGCTTGGTCTTTGGGATAGAAAGTTATTTACTTTTGACGCCAAATCTTTACAGAAGTATAAAAATTTAAATGTAGGTATGTTATATTAAGGAAGCAGAGAAAGCCTATAAAGCCCCCTTTTAAGTCTTTTTGAATAAAAACATTTTACTTTTCTGCGTAACCCCCTTGCGGTATGTCGGCAACTCTGTTTGGGTGCTCCTATACCAATTTGTTCCTAACATGCATCACCCTTGATGTCCTTCTTGCAAAATATCATCCATTTTTTTGTCATCAGATATCTTTTTCCAACCGAGTATTTCCAATATCAAATGTTTTCTAAATGTGGTTATATGCCTTCAATTGGAGAATTTTTTTTGCTTGATCTCTACTTCCCCCACCTGAGGATACAAGTCGTGAAGTTTCCTAGTAAGAAGATGAGGAAAGAAAGATTCACAAACCTAACAAGTCATGTTGTCCCATTCCTCTTTGGGTTCCCTCTACCTACTTATCTCAGACCATAACTGTAACCTGTGAGCTTTTCGTTAATTGGGCTAATGCATTGTTTCCTCTACATGGTATATTTAATTTAGATATCTTTGTATCTCAATCTAGTATATTGCGGGGTTGAACTGGTTTTTATGCTATTTTTAAATTTTCTATAGTTTAGCTGTCATATGGCAACATTTTATATTGTTTTTCATCTCCTTTTTGTGAATTGAGCATTCTCTCTTCTATGAACCAAATTTTGATCCATTTTTTGCATTGTATCTCACATTTGTTTTTCATTCTATGAAGGAATTCCTTGATGATCTTACATGGGAGATGCTCGCTACACATATTATCCACTCTTTATCTATAAAGAATCAACATCTTTATCACTTCTAGTGCAAGTGGGTATGAATTTAACAACGTTGGTTTATCTATATCGACTTCCCAAGAAAAAATTTTCTAGTGCTATGAGGTGTTTTATTAAGCTGTAGAGTGTTCTTGTTGCTAAGATGGCATCATCTGCGCACAGTAATATTTTTAATTTTACTGTGATGTTCATCCCTTCCCTGCTTTCTCGTTGATCCATTTCTCTAGCTGGTTGATGTATAGTTAGAACAATGTTGGGAAGAATATGTATCGTTGCTTCACTCCTATAACACTGCTAAAGTAGTCCAACACGCCCTCCTTGGTTCAAATTTTGGCCTCATCATTATCATGAAAATCTGAACTGTTGCTTTCCCTATCGGCTGGGAAGCCTATCTTGGAAAGTTGATCCCATATCTCTAGGGATGAAGTTAAAAGATTTTCTAAAGTGTACTAAGTAACACCACAAGTCATCCTTTACTGCAACTAAACTTAACTAGATTGCAGATTCTGAGAATATTATTGAATCTAATTGAAAGGAATGAAGTCAATTCTTTGACCTCGCTCTTGTTCATTAGATTCTGGAACATTTCCAGAATCTACAATCAAGATAAGGGTGGCCCTCACATGCCATGTCATCTTTATAATGTACCATCACTACTGCTATACATCCTTTTCATGCCAGGAACCCTTGCTAGTTTAATGTAAAGGCTAGGACTGGAAAAAATATAAATTAGTAAATCAAAGAAAATTGGTTGAGTACTCAACAGCTTTTGTTTTCTCAATAGTCCTAAATTGCATTACCTTGGATTCCATAGTAGATGATGTTATGGAAATATTTATTTTAATGTTCAGGAAATATATCTAACATCAAAACACTTGACTTTCTGTAAAATCGATAGCCAAGGAAAGGTCATCATACCAGAAACCATAAAACCTTCGAATCCAAGCACTCGTTCCAGTGAATATGAGATCGTCACCGGGACTCCATGTGAGAGCATACTGCATCATGAATAATATGTTCAAATTTTTTTTTTTTCTATCATTCACTTCATTCATGTTTCTGGTTTTCTTTTAGCAGAAGCTTGAATACATGATGGAGAATCCCCAAGAAGCAAGATGGGGGAATGAATTTTCCTTTTGGATGCTCCCTATCCAATTATAGAAGCACCAACAGGAGGATGTCTTCCTCAAGTATTTCCTTGTGTCAAGATCCGAATTAAAGAGAAAGAAAGCATCTTACCAACCTTGATTCAACTTGTTTCTCAAATGCTTGTTTCCCGCCTTTTTAGAGTTGATGTATTCACTGACCATTGCATTAAACGTTATCCAATGCATTTTGTTTAGTTATTTATGGATAAAATTTGATAAACTAATAAAATATTATCAATCTATTGATGATAGAATATAATGAAAGCACTATACAAAGTATGCTAGAACACAACTCTTCTATTTTCAAACGTAATGGGTTGAATAGGACTAGTTCAATTCCTGGACAACCCGGTAACTCATATCGTCACCACTATCACTGGAATACCAACTGTAATTTTTGAGGTTTTAGCACAGACGATAATTATACATGGTGTATCTTTTTTAAAAATTTTGATAATTATACCTGGTGTCTCTTTTTTCAAAATTTCCTTTCTGGTTTTAGGGTTTGATAGTACATTTTCACAGTTATGTTGGGAAATAAAATTTTATATCAAAGGCTGCAAAGGACATTAGCACTTCGTTTCTTGTGAAAAGAATCTCATTTCCCACATATTTTTGGAAATAACACTGAGAGAGGGGGGTGAATCAGCATTAGAAAGTCAATAATATTTCATTTCAATATTCTAATTCATATACGCTACTTCAGTTAATGAAACTTGCGTGTATACGCAACTGTATATAAGGAAACTAGCATATACCCTGCAAAATTATAATTTAGTTAATTCTTCACAAGTTGATCTTTAATCTGTGCATCAGAACCATATAAACAGTAACTAGGAGCAGTAAAAACAGAACAAACAGTCACACACATGAACACAAGATATAAGGTGGACACCTAATGTGGGTGAAAACCACCTGCTGCAATCGTCTCTATATTTATTTTAATAAGAAACTTCTTTTTACAATATTTTGGACTAGTGCAGTCTTATACCAGTATGCAGGGTTCTACCTACAGAAGGCTACAACCTTCTCTTTTCTTCCAGGGACCTTGTTTGATAAATTTTCAGACTGGATCCATCAATAACAACAATCAAATGTCAAATATATCTGCATCAACAATTCTCCTTTGCACCAACCAAAACTGAATCACACAATCACTTCTCTGAATGTTGTAGCCATAATACAGTAATAATAACCAGAACCCAAGCTAGAACCCAAAACACTGCAACAACAATCAAAAGTAGCTAAATCATATTTTATGAGGTGTACGCCACCTCAATGTGATGAACTTGCGTGCATACACACTTTCATCAAGCCAGACCTGCGCATACACACTTTTGAAGTGCCGAACCTGCTTGTGTACACGCCTTTGCTATAATGAACCTACGTACAGATCTGTAAATGATGATTTTAACTTTTACAATTATTCATACATCAGTTATACCCAGATCATCATATTTACAGATTACAACATGCGCCAGTTATTCAGATAAGAAATCAAAACCACACAAAGATACTTCTCTTCAATCCTTAAGATTTTGACCCCTCAATAGAACTTATAATTCATAAAGCACTCAATTTCCTCCTTGATTTAGATCCAACTGTGCACCATAACCAAATAACCAGTATTCTAGATCCTGCTCTTCATTAGATATTCAATTCATCAGTTCATTTTCCTAATGTTCTTCTCCTCCTTTTATAGTCCTAGGCCTTAGTCAATACCACAGACCAAACCACTTAGAACCAATACCATGGACCAAATACCTGGGGTCAACACTTCAAATCAAATACCATGGATCAATACCGAAATACCATGGATCAAATACCACAGACTAAATTTTAGTTTTCCAACATGTACGCACCTTTCCTTCTGTGAAAGTGCATGTGTACACCTACACGCCTTTTGTTCAATGAAACTACATGTATACGTAGGTTGGTCAAGGTGAACTAGTGTATACCTTTTCTTTCTTCATTCTATGTGGCCTAAACTATGATTTGTCATTTGAGAGAGTTGCCATCAAGTACAACACCTGTATCACCTGTATCATAATGCCAACAATCTCCCCCTTTGGACTTGATGGTAAGAACAACACCAATCAACACCAATCACTCTCCCCCTTTGTCATCAAGGGCAAAGGGTCATGCTCCTCTTGAGTACCTGCTAAGATCTCTAATATGCTGAAGTGTTGATTGAGCTCCTATGATCGAGTCCATGCTCCCCCTAAGCATAAGCAAGGTCTGCAGAAAGATAACATGACTCTATACATACATCACCAAAGACCTTCTAAGATAATGCCAACAATGCATTACTATAAGTATATGCTTCCCCTAAATTTGTGCCAGATAATCACTGTCAGACCCATATCAGGCTCCTTTCATCCACTGTTTGTCTTCAAACCAACATATGCGTGACTGTATCCATAGAAACTGATGTATATATGTGGTTACGCTTCATGAAACTCGCGAACAACCACTTTTCTCTGAAATAGATAAGATTTAATAGCAAGATGATGCATCAACTACTCCCAGCTTCTGTCTAAGATATTCAAATGTCTCTCTAGGCAATGGTTTGGTGAATATATCAATAACCTATTCTTTGGAGGGAACATACTCCAATTTGACCTTTTGTTCAAGCACCTGTTCACATAGAAAATGATATTTGATGGGTATGTGCTTGTTCTTGGAATGCATGACTGGATTCTTTAAAATATTGATTGCACTTGTATTATCACATAGAATGGAGATCGGTGGAGTACATGTGATTTGAATGTCTTGCAATGTTTGCATCATCCAAATAAGTTGTGTGCAGCAAGATGCAATAGCGACATATTCTGCTTCAGCTGTAGATAATGCAATGGAACTTTCTTCTCGTTGAATGAAGACACTAATCTAGAACCCATATAGAATGCACCACCACTAGTGCTTTTTCTATCATCCACACTTCCTACCCAATCTGTGTCTGTATATGCATGAAGTGTAAGATCTGTATCCATGGGATACCATAAACCAAGATTCTGAGTTCCTTGAAGATCCTTTTGATTGCCTAAAGGTGTGATTCCTTTGGATTTACTTAGAATCTTCCAACTATTCTCACTGCATGCATGATGTTTAGTCAGGTACCTGTTAGATAAAGCAAACTGCCAATCGTGGATCTGTAGGTTGGTTGATGTATTGTTGTTGATGCATCATGTTACCGTGGGAGTAGATACTGGTTTAGAATCTTCCATGCCATATTTTTTCAATATCTTCTTGAGATACTTGGCTTGAGACAGAAAAATACCATCTTTCTTTTGTTGAACTTGTAGACTAAGAAAATATGTGAGCTCACCAAGCAAGGACATTTCAAATTCTTTTTGCACTACCAAAGAAAAGTTTTGACTCATGGCTTATTCATTGCTACCAAAAATGATATCATCAACAACATATGCAACAAGTATTAGCAATTTTTCATTATCAATCTTTATATATAGATTGCTATCATTGGATCCTTTCGAAAAACCTTGTTGATGGAGATATTTGTCAAGATGGTAATACCATGCCCTTGCCGCTTGTTTTAGACCATAGAGCGCCTTTTTGAGTCTGGATAGAATTTTTGGATCATTTCCAAGGATGAATCCATCTGGTTGCTCAATATATACTTCTTATTCTAAGTCCCCATTAAGAAAAGAATATTTGACATCCATTTGGTATACTTTGAATTTTTGAAAACTAGAAAGAGTAAGGAACATTCTTATGGCTTCAAGTCTTGCAACAAGTGCAAAAGTTTCTTCAAAATCTATACCTTCTTGTTGAGAATACCCTTTACAAACGAGCATGTCCTTGTTTCCAATAACTTCTCCATTTTCATTCAGCTTGTTTTTTAATATCCTTTTGGTTCCTATGATATTCTTATCACGAGGTCTAGGAACTAATTCCCAAGTATTATTCTTTTCAATCTGCTCAAGCTCTTCATTCATGGCCTTGACCCAACATTCATCTTTGCATGCTTCATTTACATTTTGAGGTTCGATGGAGGAAAGCAATGCAAGATAGCTTGAGGATTTTGTAATGGTTCTTCTTATCTGCACACCTGCCTCTTTTTGTCCCAAAATTTGAGTCTCTAGATGATTTTTTTGGACATGCTTGGATGGAGTTTTTTCTTCTACTGTTATTTGTTCTTCTTGTGCTTCATTGGTTTCTTATTCAGAATTAGTTTGATTTGATGTGGAAGGATAATCTTCATCTTCTTCATAATCTTCAGTTTTTACCTGGTTTGGATTTTTGCATGCTTCATCAATCACAACATCAATACTTTCAACAATTTTCCCAAGTCTTTTATTATCACACTTATATCCTTTACTTCAGGAAGCGTAACCAAGGAGAATGCCTTCATCAGCTCTAGGTTCAAACTTGCCAAGGTTTTCATCAGTCCTTTTGATGTAACATTTGCTTCCAAAAACTTTGAAGTATTTTACAGTAGGAGTCTTACCATACCAAAATTCATGAGGCGTTTGGGTGTTGTTTACCCGAATGTTTGTTTTGTTGAGAATAGTGACGATAGTGAATGCAGCTTCACCCCATAAGGTTGCAGGAGTTCCAAACTCAACGAGCATAGCATGAGCCATTTGTTGAACAGTTCTATTCATCCTTTCTACCACTCCATTCTGCTGAGGTGTCCCTGCGGTGGAGAATTTCCTTTTTATTCCATGTTCTTCACAAAAATTGAAGAATTCATTCGAGGTAAATTCCCCTCCTCGATTAGATCTGAGACATTTGATTTTGAGATCTGATTCATTTTCAACTAAAGCTTTGAAGGCTTTGAACTTTTCAAATGCTTCATCTTTGCGCTTAAGAAGTCCTATCCAACACGTTCTTGAAAAATCATCAATGAACAATATAAAATATTCTTCTCCACGGGGTGACTTTTTCCTTGATGGTCCACATAAATTAGTATGAACAAGTTCAAGAGGCTTACTAGCTGATCCTTCCTTTTCATGGAAATGTGCTCTGGTTTGCTAACCAAATTGACATGATTTGCATATAGTATTTTCTGGAATGCAGATATCTAGAAGATCACGAACCGCCTGGTATCTTCATGCTTTTCTTATTTGAGGGAAGCTTAGATGCCCCAGTCTTCTGTGCCATAGCCAGTGTTCATCATTTTTCTTAGATAGCACTGTTGTTGTCCTCCCTTGAGTATGTATAAGTTGTTTGGAGTTCTTACACCTTTGATTATTGTTTCTTTTGTATCAAGCTCATGAGCAACACATCCATTTGATCGAAATACTACTTCATTTCCTTGATCACACATTTGATTGACACTTAATAGGTTATGTTTAAGACCATCGGCATACATAATAGTTCCAGCTTTAACCTTTTATTTTAAGAGACCAGAGCCTTTACCTTTTATGACTGTAGGAGTGTCATTTCCAAATGAGACCTTCTTTTCCTTTTCTAAGGCATTATATGATTGAAGTTTTTCTTTATCACCTGTCATGTGTTTCAAGCATCCACTATCGATGTACCACTAATTTTCTTGTCCTTCTGCATAGAAGGCTATACCACATCTTTCGATTTTCGGTTCTTTCTTTCTCCATGTTTTGGGACCTAATGAAGTTTTCTCCTTTTGAGATGTTTGCCAAAATTTACTCCTGCATTCAGAATCTTGATGACCAAAGTTGTTACAGATAGAGCATTTTATTTCATTTCCAAGAGCAGAAAAGTTATTTTAGGTCCTTTTCATGATCCCAGTCACATTCCTTTGATTTCGTGCTTCTCTAGTCATGATGATCTTGTAAGAAACACATTGAGCAGCTAATTTATGACATGAAAAACATTGGCCATTAAAGAAATTCCTGCGATTATCGAACCTACTGACCTGGTGATTATAGTTTTCATTGGCATTCATTCTTGAATCAAATTGAGTATGATTTAGCTGAGTTTGGTTGTAGCTTCTGTTCATCCTTGAAGTAGATTGAACCTGATTTACCTGGTGATTTTCTTTATGCCTTTTTTGATGATTGTCAAACTGTTCACTTCTCCTTGCTGCATTAAGATAGCTTTTGGAGGTTGATGGCTTCTGTGCTTGAGATGCTTCTTCAGTATATCCAAGACCTGTCTTTATCAGAGGAGAATGCTTCACTTTGATAATTTCATCTAAAGTTTCTGATCCTTTAGCAAATTTTAGATTGAGAGCTTTTGTTTTCTCAATATCTTTTCTTAGACCCATAATTTCACATTCTAATTTTCCATTGTGTTTTTCCCTTTCAGCAAGTTGGAATGCTAGAGTATCTATAATCATATTCTTTTCTTCTAAACAAATTTTAAGTTTAGAAATGATCCGAAGTGGATCCATAGAAGACTATCAAAGAACCATGAATATTCAGGTCGGGAAAAATCGCTAAGAATTCAGAATCGTGATCAAAAACACCTCTGAACTAGTGGCAATGGCAGCGAGTGTGGAACGATGAGGACCTAGGTCAAAGCGTGCTGACCGAGGCCCATGGAGACTGTGCCGGAGGTCAAAATAGCCCCTGGGAGCCCCGGATCGGGAAAAGGTGGTGGATCTTGATGCACGATTAGTGCTTAGCACTAATCGCGCATCTCCAGGCAAACAGGGATGAAGTGGGGGAAGCCTGAGCACATGAACGCATGGCGAACTAGAGAACCAAGGGCGGAAAAGGCAAAAAAAGCTAAACGTACAAAGGTGGGGCTCGCGTTCTGGAAACCAGCGGTTTTGATTGGGGCGCCCTCAAATGGTAAGAGGTTTTGGATGGAAGCAGAGAGATCCCACTCAACGATCAATGAGTGGTGAGTGGAGGTGAGAGAAAACCACCGTTGATCATGTGCTATCAGTCGAGCAAGTCAACTACATAGGATGTGTGTATGGTGTCAGATCTGGAGGCCCCAGATCAGATAGCTGAGATCAAACTCGATGGAGGAAGTGGAATCGAAGAAGGAATACACCACATTTTAGAAGGATTTGGAATTTGTTTGACTGCCATGGTGGAGGAAAGACTTCATCCATGACGTAACTGAAGAAACAAACGGACGAAGTAGGTTAGCGCTGTTTAGAGGAGGATAAGTGGCCACTTTCTGAGCGTTCATGCTAGCGCTGAATAGAAAAATCCAAGCGTAGCTGCAAAAGGTGAATCGACAGAGGCAGAAGAGGAATCAAACAGGCATGAGTTCGAATAGCTAAAATCCATTAACAGCAAAAAAAATACACAATCCACAGTGAAGTCAGAGAGATGAAGAAAAACCAGAATCCCGAGAGGAGGACAGAATACACAAAGAAATAAGATAGTGAAGCAAAAGTAGAAAGAGACAAAGGGCCGAGCTGACCAACGACAACATCGAGCACTAGAGAGCTTGAGAAATTCAAGCCATCCCATAGGGGAATCTTTCTAGGCTGAGCAGCGTACTGGGCTTATGCCACTATAGACCAGAAGGTCATAGAGTTGGTAGGAAGAAGAAGAGTCTGTGTACTCCAATGGCTTGGGGAATCCAAGAACCACCCTTCCAAGCAAACCTGCTTTAGGAGAACTCACATTGAGTCCCTGTATTGTAATTCTCTACTTAAAGGCACAATAAAAGAAGGCCACTACTGAAAGCTGGACTGGAGATGTAGCCCTGGAGAATAGGGTGAACTCCTTATTAAAATTGTTTGTCTTTGTGATTTCTTATTGTATTTCTCTGCTATCTTTCCATTTTATTGTCTATGTATTGGCAATATGATCTATTCATTGCTTCAATAACACAAAACACACACCAGCACATGATTTTGTAATACCTTTAAACAATAAATATTTAACTGATGTCACTCATAGAGTGAATATCAGATCAAGAAATTTCTTCATAATGACCATCTTCATCTTAATCATCCAAGAAATCATCGTCTTCGAAAGCCATGAGAAGTCTATAGTCATTACCATGGTCATCTTCATCACTATTAGATAAACCATCACTATCTTCATGCGTATAATAGCTCTTCTTGCTTACATTATGTTTTCTATTCCATTTTGCCGATTCCTTACCTTTATCAATCTTATCATTATGAGGACATTTGGTTGCATAATGACTGACTCTTCCACAAGAAAAGCATTTGAAGGTAGCTTACCTTTGAATCTTCTAGAACCCCATTAAAGGTTATTGACAAAGTTTGCTTCTTCCTCTCCTTCTAAAATATGTCCTGATTCATTGAGTTCTTCTCTTCTTGAAGCTTTGAATGTGGCTTCTCTCATATCTGATGGATCCCCTTTTCTCATTTCGAAAGTAGTTAGGATTCCATGTAGTTGTGTCATAGTAATACTCTGAAGATTCTGCTTTTCTTTTATGGCAAAAACTTTTGATTCAAACTTATAAGACAAGGATCTTAAAACCTTTTCAACTACAGTAACTTCTTTTATCTCTTCACCCAAGTTTTTCATGCGATTAACAATCTCATCTATACGTAAGAAGTAATTAGCTATACTTTTGTCATTGTGCATTTTGAGAGTTTCATATTGAATTATGAGAGATTGTAGTTTTGCACGTTTTACCTGATCGTCTCCTTCATAGCTTAGAACGATCTTGTCCCATATTTCTTTGGCGATTTTGAGCTCAATACAAATTCTAATTGTGACAGAATCCCCAATAATGTATTGATAGCCTTGGCATTTGTTTCATACTACTTTTTACCTGCCATATCTATAGGAATTGCTAATGGAAATGTGTATCCTCCTTCCACAATTTCCCAAGCATCTATTCCAAGAGATTGAATATAGGTTTTGGTTCTTACCTACCAATAGACGAAGTTGCTCCCATCAAATATTGATGGTCTAATGGATCCCTCTCTTTCGTAGGTACTCATAATGACAGATCTTCCTTCAAGCGATCAAGCTTCTTCTTAAGGACCTATTTTGATACCAATTGTTGGAAATAATACTGGGGGGGGGGATGAATTAGTATTAGCAAGTCAATAATATTTCATTTCAATATTCTGATTCATATACGCCACTTCAGTTAAAGAAACTTGCATGTATACGCAACTATATATAAGCAAACTAGCATATACCCTACAAACCTATAATTTAGGTAATTCTTCTTAAGTTGATCTTTAATCTGTGCATCATAACCATATAAATAGTAGCCAAGAGCAGTAAAAATAGAATAGACAGTCACACACAAGAACACAAGATATAAGGTGGAAACCCAATGTGGGTTAAAACCACCTGCTGCAATCGTCTCTATCTTTCTTTTAATAAGAAGCTTCTTTTTACAATATTTTGTAATAGTGCAGTCTTATACCAATACACAAGCTTCTACCTGCAGAAGGCTACAACCTTATCTCATTTTCTAGCTTCTCCTAGAAGGGAGCTACAACCCCCTAGTTCTGTACTAGCTGATGTACTAGTACATACATGCTGACCTACAGAAGGCTACAACCTTCTCTTTTCTTCCAGGGACCACGTTTCATAAATTTTCAGACTGGATCCATAAATAACATCAATCAAATGTCAAATATATTTTCATCAACCAATATCCTTTGCACCAACCAAAATTGAATCAAATAATCACTTCTCTGAATGTTGTAACCAGAATACAATAACAGTAACCATAACCCAAGCTAGAACCCAGCATACTGCAACAAAATTGGGAAGTAGCTAAAGCATATTTTATGAGTTGTGCGCTATTTCAATGTGATGAACCTGCATGCATACACACTTTCATCAAGCCAAACATGCGTATACGCACTTTTGAAGTGCCGAACTTGCATGTGTATGCACCTTTGCTATAATGAACCTGTGTACAGATCTGTAAATGATAATTTTAACTTTTACAATTATTCAGACATCAGTTATACCCAGATCATCACATTTACAGATTACAAGATGCGCCAGTTATTCAGATAAGAAATCAAAACCACACCAAGATACTTCTCTTCTAGCCTTAAGATTTTGACCCCTTAATAGAACTTACCCTTCATCAAGCACTTAGGTTCCTCCTTGATTTAGATTTAGTTGTGCACCATAAGCCAATAATCAATATTCTAGATCTTGCTCTTCATTAGATATTCAATTCATCAATGCATTTTCCTAATGTTCTTCTCCTCCTTTTATAGTCCTAGGCCTTACTCAATACCATGGACCAAAACAACTTAGAACCAATATCGTAGACTGAATACCTGGGATCAACACTTTGGATCAAATGTCATGGATCAATAGCGAAATATCATGGACCAAATACCACGGACCAAATTTTAGCTTTCCAACATGTATGTTCCTTTCCTTTTGTGAAAGTGTGTGTGTGCATACATGCCTTTTGTTCAATGAAACTGCGTATATACATGGGTTGGTCAAGGTGAACCAGTATATACCTTTTCTTTTTTCATCCTATGTGGCTTGAACTGTGATTTGTCATCTGAGAGAGTTACCATCAATTACAACACTTGTATCACCTGTATCATAATGCCAACACATATATGGTGATTATATTTATACTTCGAATGAAAGGAGCCACATTTTTCTACACCCAATCTTGTGATGGAGACAATTTGTTAAGGCCACTTGAGACAGACTCCAATAAGCAATGATATATTAACAATATTTGGGCAGATCATACCTTCTCCCACGTATGTTCTCAAATCGAAGGAAAAATTGCAATGGGTAACATATATCACATATTGCATAAAGCCCAATTTGGAAAAAAATTTGATCAACTTTGTAATCATAAAATTTATCTATGTTTCCAAGATTTCAGGCCAAAGGAAGGGAAATTTATGAAGCTGCAATTATCACCACTAGTGAAGAACCACTGGAAACAATCTGAAAAGGAAGCTAAAATTGAAGTATTTAGTAAAGCAACTAATTTGTTTCCTGCATATAGATCAACAGTGGCACAAAAAATATCAGATGATTAATCTCATGACTTAAACATTTTCATTAGATAAAGGGATTGAACTCAGTTTCAATCTCATAAATGAATGCTACTTCTAACTACTCTACCTAAATTCATGTTAAACTTGAATTTTATTAATCACAATGAAGAATTTGAAAAAATAAGAATCCATCTTAACTTCAAATCTCTGAATCTATTAAGCACTAAGAGGGATTTCAAAAAATCAGGAACAAAACCTCACTATATGAATCTATACTAGATCCCCCATTAGAGAAGCAATGATAAAACTTATATAAACCTTACCTTGCTAATTTTTCTCTCTGAGGTGTGTGGAAACCATTAATGAGCACAGTTGTTTTAGTACCACTTGGATAAGTTAGCTTGTTGTTAATAATCAGTACTTGAAACTAGTACAATCTGCTAACTTCAAACAATCTAGCAATGTGATTCATAACCAACATTAATATGTTGTGAAAACTGAGTTCATGGCTAGTAATCATCATATTTCTTAGAGACGCCAAAAGTAAAATACCACCGAAAATGACCAGGAAAAGGAACCCAACCATCTAGGCAATGTTGGGTTTCTTTATGGTATTGGGATTATTCCCTTCAACATCAATTCTTGCTTGTTCATGTATTCCTCTTCATTTCCATCAAATAGGATCCAAATCCACCTAAGAACTTCAATCAACAGAGGTTATCATGAGCCTCAAAAATAATTTCACCATTATCTCAAATTACTTGAAACTACACATGTTCAAAAAAATTTAATCTTGATATGAATGAGTGTGGTGATCCCAATGGCATACCTCCATAGGTAGTTTTATAATAGGCCACAATGCAACTCTGTATAACAATGTTTTCTAGTCTTGTGAATAGAGCATTCTTTTTTTTTGTTGAAGTAAGAATCAGACCTTCTATTCATTTGAAGCTAAAAAATAGGCTACATAAAATACAACAAACCTAGCGGAGAAGAATGCCAACGAGTTAATTGGTGCCTTGTGCTTTAGGACCTGAGTCAACTACTCAAGTTCCTGGTTGAGGGCCCACAAAACAAAACAACCTCCTAAACCATTCGATTTGTCTAACGGTCGAGGATCTAAAACTATACAAAAACAAGAGAAATCAAGAAGTCATTAAGTAGACATTATGAGGAAATAGAGATTGCAGTGAAAATATTTCAGGTCTGCTAGGTAGATAACCATCGAGCAGTTGTTCCACCCAAAATTCCCCGATCCCGCTCCTGAGAAGAAACATGCAAGGAAGATATCCCGGTCCCGCCAACTTGAACAACAAACCTTAGCCGTAGATCTTCTACCACTAGATCCTACTGCTGTAAAGGATACCGAGCTAGAAAGAAGAGCAAGGAATACACACCCAATGAAGGTGGTATTCTCTCTCCTCCTTGAGCCACGTGTTGAACGGTTGGTGGCATCAGAAGCATTTCTGTTAAACCACTTAGGGTAATGCAGATGCCCGAAAACCACTATAACTATAGAAAAACCACCTTGTACTGTAGCAAAGCTCTTGGTGCCACCATTTGATTTTGCACTTTTCTCCTCTGCCTTCCATCCAACTGTGAGACCCAAATATGCCAATTCTCGGGTCGTCTGTTTGTCAAACCCTTATCATCCATCTGCTTAATTTTCAACTGGCTATTTCCCCTTCATGTATTGATAATGATCCCTAACTATGTGAGCCATAGTGTACCAGTCCTCACGTAGTTGTCCTACGGGTACCGAGTCCACGAACAACACTTGTTGTCTCTTGTACATAGCACCCCTTCATTAGCTAGTCGGTCCACCACTCTGATTGCATTTCTGTCCACATGAACAAATCTAAGAGTTCTTAGTATTCTTATGTGAGATTGAATTCAGTGATAGACTTGAAAAAGTCTCCAGTGGTTTGAAACTTTGTCTGGTGCAGTGCCATTGCCTATCCTTTTGACCAAATTAATTGTTAATTCTAAGTCTGCCTCTATGATTGTATTATGTAAATTGTAATCAATCATAATTTCTAAGCATTGCCCAATGGCCATGAGTTCCACCATATTGTTAGTGGCCCTCCCCAAATTACTGTGAAAGATGACTTTTATATTGCCCTTTTCATCTCTTATGACTCCTCCATACCAGCATCCCGAGGGTTTCCTTTTGAGGCTCCATCTATATTGAATTTCAAAAAGCCATGGGGAGGGGGATTTCAAAAAGCCTTTCCTTCTGATATGTTCCTTGCTATCTTATTATGCCCTGAGGGACATGTGACTGGAGCCCCAACAGTTCAAGAATGTGAGCATCCCATTGACCAAGGGGTTTCTCAGGTGGTTGCTTCAGAAGGGCATTAACAATTTCTTTGAGCCGTTTTAGGATCTGAGCCGTGATACTTTGTGTTGAGCGAGATTTATCTTTGAAGATCTTGTTGTTATGTTCTTTCCAAACATCCCAGATCAAAAATCTTGGAATTAGAGTCAAGGCTAAATTGACTGTCTCATTATCCAAGAAGTCTTTCCTCCAATTCTTTAAAGATTTAGTAATGTCATTTTTGTTCCTGTCCATTTGATTGAAGATAGAGGCCACCCAATTCCATAAGGTGGAGGTGAAAGAGCAGAGGTTGAGAAGGTGATCCATAGTTTCTTCCTGCAAATCACATAACTAGCATCTTGATAGACCAACAAAACCTCTCTTTTTGAGATTTTCCCAAGTTAGAATCTTTTTTATGCTGTACCAGCCACATGAACAGTTTGATCTTCATCTAGTGTGGGTTGTTCCAAAGGTCTTTCCAAGTCTTTTCAGGGCTTGGATAGTTAAGTCCAGTGGCTATTTTTTTGGCTTCTTTGAGGTTGAATATGCCATCATTGTTTCTCCCCCATCTTAGTATATCATTTGAGGTTGAAGTCAAAATTTGCCTCTTTTCTAGAATCGCTTCAAGAACATTAGCTTGGGTCTTCAAAGGGGTCTCTTCATTGTAATCTGGTACCTTCGAAATTCTCCATTTACCAAGGTCCCTTGACTAATCCCAAAAGTCAATTACCCTTTTCAGTCCTTTTTTAATGGTATCATTTTTTATGATTTCCAGACCTTCTCTATATAGTTTATGTTCCTGCTACTAGTTGTCCTCCTAGAACTAGGCTAGATTCCCATTTTTGATCTCCTAGAAACTAGGTTTCTGAATGAAGGCTCTATTCTCCCAAGCATTATTCCAAATATGGGAACCCTTGATGTGTACTATCATTCGAATGTGGTCCCTTTCTTGCCAATCCATTGCATATTTCTATTTCCAAAGCTTAGCCCAAGGGTTTCTCATTTCCTTTAGCCATCTCCACCAAAGTTTTACCACCAAAACGTTTCTTAGAGTATTCGGGTCATGGATACCCAAATGACCATGGGTTTTGGGTTTGTAGAGCTTGTCCCAAGCTACTAGAGCCCATTTATTTTTCTCTTCCCCTTTATCCCAAAGAAAATCTCTTTGGATATTCTTGATTTGCTGTAAAACTCCTATTGGGACAGGAAGGGCTGAAAACATGAAAATTGGAATGGTTTGTAGTACAACCTTTGTGAGAACTAGCCTTCTTGCTAAATTCAAAGATCTGCTTCTCCAATTGCTAACTTTGTCCTTCAGTTTGTTTGTTACTAACTCCTAGACTTCCTTACTCAGAGGTTTATCAGTGAGATGCATTCCCAGATATTTGGAGGGAAGATGATCTCTTTGAAATTTGAAAATTCTTGAGAGATTTCTTTGAATATAAATATCAGTATTGAAAAATAAAACTTTTGATTTTGTGAGGCTTACCTTTGTACCAGCAGCCATTGTGAAATCATGTAGGACTTGTTTGAAAGCTTTGTCTTCCTTGACTGTGGGTGTGCCTTGCAGCATAGTGTCGTCCACAAACTGTTGATGATTCAATGTGTCCCCATTGTGAGTAAGTTTGAGTCCCTGGATTCTTCTTTCCTCCTTAGCTGAATTGATCACTTTACCCAATCCTTCCATCATGAGAATGAAGAGGAAGGGGGAGAGAGGATCTCCTTTCCTGAGGCCTCTCGATGGCCTGAAGGTTCTAGATGGAGAGACATTAAGAAGGATTGAACAACTAGCAGTGGTAACCAGGCCCATGACCCATTTTATCCAATTGTGGTCAAAGCCATATGCTTTAAGAACTTCCCCGATGTAAAACCAGCTTAGCTTGTCATAAGCTTTTTCTATGTCCAGCTGTATTATCATACTTGCTTGCTTATTGGTCTTGAGGGAATGAACCACTTTGTGAGCTTGAATGATATTATTGAGAATTTGTCTACCTTCCACATAACCAATTTGCTCCTCTAACACGAGCGTTGGAAGAAAGGGTTTGAGTCTGTTAGCAATAAATTTGGAAATGATTTTGTACACCACATTGCATAAAGCTATGGGTCTGAATCTGTCTGGTGTCATGGCTTTTTCCTGTTTAGGGATTAAGGCTATGAAGGATTCATTAAGCACTCTTAGAATTGCTCTTGATTTTCTCGAGTCCTCCATGACATCAAGAGTGTCATGTTTGACTATTTCCCAGCATGTTTTAAAGAAGTCTACATTGAAACCATCTAGGCCTGGAGCTTTCCGATTTTGCATCTTGACCTCTTCTTCCGTCACTAGCTTGTTGAGATTAAAATTATCTTCCCTGGTTACCAGTTTTGGAATATGCTGAGTGAAGATCTTAGTAAATTGAGATCTGTTTGCAATGGTCTCCTTTGTTATGCTTTGGAAATGTTGTACCAAAACAAATTCCGTTTCCTTGTGAGTATTTAGCTCTTTCCCTTGAGGATCTATGAGTTTTGTGACCCGATTACGTGCCCTGTGTTCCACGGTAGACTTATGAAAGAACCTATTATTTCTCTCCCCTTCTTTAATCCATTGCATTCTTGATTTTTGTCTCTAGAAGATTTCTTCCTGCTGGCATCTATTGTCCCATTCTTGTTGAAGAGAGTCCACTTGCATTTTCCTTTCCTCTGTGAAGCCTTATGTGATGAGAATTTGATTAGTTTCTAGTAAATTTTTTTCCACTTCTCTTTTGGCTTCAAAAATATTGCCAAACTCATTTTTGTTCCATTCTTTAAGCCTTAGTTTGGTGTGTTTGAGTCTCTATTGCAGGAGGAACATTTTTGTGCCTTGGGTGGGCATGTCATCCGCTCACCATTTTCCAATATTAGTGATGAGTTCAAGGTGAGTGAGCCAAACATTTTCGAACTTGAAAGGTTTGTTCCTCAGGCTGCCAATAAATGAAGCTTCCAACTGGATGGACTAGTGGTCTGATCCTCTGAAAGAGAGGATAAAAGTTGTCATGATACGACCGCTGAGAAGGATATCCTTCGAGATTATGAATCTGTCTAGTTTTGAGGAATCTTGGGAAGTTCCTCCTCTCTTGTTATTCCACGTGAAGGTACCATTTATTGTATCCATATCCAATTGAGTCTCTTCCAAGTGTTTTGGTTCCTCCCTTTTTCTCTATGAGAGATTTGAACATGTTGAAGTCCCCTCCTAGAATCCAGGGCATTACTGGGTGTCTCTCTCTCAGCTCCTCCAGAGAGGTGAGGAGCCTGGTTTTGTCTTCAAGAAGTTGAGGACCATAGACATTTGTGATCATGTAACATTCCTTGTCCCCCAAAGGTTGGATAACCATTGAAAGGTGGTTTCTGGATTCCTCAGCATCCAAGATTCCATAGAGTCAGAATTCTCCCCACCATATTATTTGCTTTGAATTCTAGGTACTCATATTTAATAAGCCATTTGCTATGTATTTCTTTGATTCTGTCTACTGAGCATTTTGTTTCCTGTATAAAAACCATATCTTTTTTTTCTTCTTTTATTATGTTACTGAGATTTCTTTGTTTTATTTTACTTCCTAGTCCTCTAATGTTCCAGGTTGTAAGCTTCATAATGATGGGTTTGTGAAGGAGTAACTGGTGAGATATTTCATCTCACCTGAATTAATCATGAGTTTCCCACACTCTGTTAGAAGTTCATTCTGTCTCTTTCTTCCACTTTTCTTGCCTGGGTTTTTGGTGGAGTGTCCTGATGTTATCTCCATTGATTTAACCCCTCCGTTCTCCTGGTTTTCGTGGTTCCTTTTGACTCCTACAACCTTTGTTTGAGACCTTCGGAGGAATAGTTGTTTTGCTTCATCAAACTCCTCTTGTGGTAGAGAGTCAATCCCGTTGTTGGTTCCCTGCTCTAGAAACTTTTCTACTTCAAGGTTCTCCCTCTCAAGAATCTCCTGTAGGTCTTGGTTCTTCGTACCTCCTTCACTTGGGGTCCTTCTTACCAGCCAAAGAATTGGTTTTCAAGTAAGAATTCTGGGTTAGAGTGTGCCAGAGTCTGGTTTTCACATCTAAACCATGATTATTATTATTATTATTATTTTTATGTTTTATTTTTTATTTTTTTAATTTTTTTTTTCAAATGGAAATGAAATGAACTAAGGTAGAGATACTACAGCTGATGGCTGCAATATCTCAACCTCCCTTTGCTGAGATATAGTTTGAAGAAAATCCTCCTTGGTGATGGGCTTATGATAGAGTTTCAACCTATGGCCATTGACAATAAAGGGGTGACCTTCTCCATCAATGGTAATAAGCTGGACTGATCCATTCTCATGAACTTGAACTATTTCATATGGACCCATCCAATGTGTGGTAAACTTGGCTTTATGATCTCTAAATTTAGAGTCAAAGAGTAAAGCCCAATCTCCTTCTTTGAACTATTTCTTCTTGATATGTGCATCATGCCACTGCTTCCTTTGTCTTTGCATGAGTGTTGTCTCCTCTGCTTGCTGCCTCATTTCATCGAGCTGGTTCAACTACTGAATTCTTTCTTGTTGATCTTCATTAAGATCAATTCCCAAATCTGCAGCCATCTTAAAAGTATGTATTTGAAACTCAATAGGAAGCATTACCTCTTTGCCATACACCAACTGATATGGTGTAAATCCTGTTGTATTCTTCCATGTGATTCTATAAGCCCAGAGTGCATCTTTGAGCTTCTCTTCCCAATTCTTTCTGTTCATTGCTATGGTCTTAGTGATAATTCCTTCCAATGTTTTATTTGTGGATTCAACCTGGCCATTGGCCTGTGGATGGTAAGTTGTACTTCTTCTGTGCTTGATTTGATATTTTTCGGTGATGTCCTTAACTAACTTTGAAGTAAACTGAGTACCTTGATCTGTTACTATCTCCCTTGGTACTCCATACCTTACAAACATTTCTTCAAAGAGGAAATTTACCACTGTTTGTTCAGTTTCCCGGACTAGTGCTTTGGCTTCAGCCCATTTTGTCACGTAATCAGTACATACTAGGATGTACTTCTTACCATTGTAAGTTGGATTGATGGGTCCTATGGAATCTAGAGCCCATTTCTCAAATGGCTCTAGGTGTACTTGAGGCTGAAGTGGCATCTCGTATGTAGCTGTTGGCCTACCCATTCTTTGGCAGCTATCACAACTCTTCACGTACTTCTTGGAATCCTTAAAAATAGATGGCCAGTAGTACCCAAGACTAAGAATCTTGAATGTTGTTTGTTTAGCTGCAAAATGCCCACCACACGGTTCATCATGGCAAGATTTAAAATATCAATTATTTCATCAATTCTTACACATCGTCTAATAATCATATCATAACGAGTGTAAAATAAATTGCCATTAACCCATGAGTATCGAGCACTTTGTTTGATTAGTCTCTTCTTTTCCTTTGGAGTAAAATATGGAGGTGTTCTTCCTGTGGACAAGTAATTGGCCAAGTCAGCATACCAATGATTTACTATTGAAATTGCAAATAAATTTTCATCTGGAAAAGAATCTTCAACCAGAACAACCTCACCTTGATTTTGCAGTCTAGAAAGAAAATCTGCCACCTGATTCTCGTTACCTGGTCTATCTAACACTGTGATGTTAAATTCCTGTAACAATAACAACCATCTGGTAACTCTGCCACTAGTTACTGGTTTATTCATTAAATGCTTAATGGCAGAATGGTCAATATGTACAAAAACCTCATAACCAGTTATATAATGTCGGAATTTATTCACAGCATGTATAACTGCAAGCATTTCTTTTTCTGTGACTGTGTAGTTTAATTCTACAGGTGTTAGACTTTTGCTCATGAAATAGATGGCATAATGACAAGACTCCTCTTTTTGGCCTAATGAGGCACCTACTATAGTATCAGATGCATCTATAAAGATGTGAAATTGTAGGTTCCAGTTGGGTCCTTTTAAGACTGGTCTGATTGATAACTTTGCTTTGAGTGTTTCAAATGCTTGCTGATAATTATCATTCTAGTTGAAAGGTGCATCTTTGGCTAGAAGCTTAAACAAAGGTAAAGTTATTCCACTAAAATGCTCAATAAATCTTCTGTAATAGCTTGCATACCCAAGAAAACTTCTTACCTCTTTTTAGTCTTCAGAATTGGCAAATCGACAATGATCTGGATTTTTGATGCATCAACTTTAATGTCATGAGAAGAAATATAGTGTCCTAATATTATCCCTTCATTTAACATGATAAAACATTTTTCGTTGCTCAGGGACAGATTAGCTTCAATACATCTCTTCAAAACTTTTTCAAGATTCGTTAATGCATCCTCAAATGAATCACCATACACTGAAAAAGCATCCATATAAACTTTGACACAATCATGAACTAAATCAGGAAAAATAGCTAATACAACTCCCTGAAATGTAGCTGGAGCATTACAAAGTCCAAATGGCAAAACGTTATAAGCACAAGTGCCCTAAGGACAAGTAAAAGTGGTTTTGTCTCGGTCCTCTAAGGCTATCCTTATTTGGTTGTAGCCACTGAAACCATCAAGAAAAGAGAATGATGATTTCCCATCTAATGTGTCTAGCCCTTGGTCAATAAATGGTAGTGGGAAATAATCATTGAGGGTTGCTTTGTTCAATTGTCTGTAGTCAACACAAATCCTACACTTACCATTTTTCTTGGGCACCACTACCAATGGGGATACCCACTGACTGTTAGAGATAGGATAGATAAAATTGACTTTTAACAGTTTTTGTAATTCCTCTCTAACAATATCCTGAAGCATGGGGTTCATTCGTCTCTGTGGTTGCCTCACTGGTTTGATATTGCTATCTGTGTAAATATGGTGAGTGCATGTTTCAGGGTGGATTCTGTGCATATCGGTGTAGTCCCAAGCAAATGCTTTCTGGCATTTTCTCAATAATTGAATCAATTTCTCTTCCTGAGATGAGTCTAGGTGAGTGCCAATATTCAAAGTTTTTCCTGGACTAATCTCTATGGTCTTACTCTGTGTGTTTGTGATGGATTGGATAGGGAAAATGTTGTGAAATGTTGTTTGCAAAGAAAGAATGGTGCATGTTTCCTGAAAAAATTGTGCTAATATTTCATCTACAGCATGGTATTGGTCATTTCTCAATTCTTCAAACACATCAGGTTGAGAGAGGAACAATTCTACCAAATCATCATTATCATGTTCTTGAAAATCATAGATTTGGTTGATGCTGAAAACAGATTGAACTTCTACCTTATCATTGTATTTATCATCAAGCGATAAATTGTGTGCTATTGTTGGTGATTGTGCTGATGGGTAAAGAGTGAGTTGTTTTCTTTCAGTTCCTCGTGAGATGATCATATTACCCGATCGAAATCCTATGAATGCATCAACAGTTGCTAACCATGGTCTACCAAGTGTTATCATAAAATCATGCACTAAGGGTTGCTACTTAGTAAGATCTCATGCAACTGTTTCAAACCAGGCTTTAGACTAAGGTTTAGCCTCCTTAGTCAGAGAGGGCTCTCTCACAGATTTTTGATATGCATTTAAGGCAAGAAAAGATGGCTAACTCTTTAAACAGTAGATAAACTTTAAGCTGGTTGGAACAACAAGATTAGGCTTCTCCCA
Source organism: Pinus taeda (assembly GCA_000404065.3). NCBI lineage: Eukaryota > Viridiplantae > Streptophyta > Pinopsida > Pinales > Pinaceae > Pinus > Pinus taeda. Next base: position 10,293 of record APFE031287581.1, on the reverse strand, counting down.
TTGGGCTCATGGAGTCATATACTTCTACAGTAAACGAGTAGCTACTCAATCATGGAAACCAAGGCATATAATGTCTCAATGCTCAAAACATTTACTAAGAAGAACCTCAACTCAACAAAACAGACACAAAAAGTCTGAGCACAAAGTGAATTCAGAGTGATTGCATGTTTAGTGAACTGTAAAACAAGATGAATAAAAAACCAAACCACATATACTCTGAGCATTTGAAACACAAGATGAATCTTGGGAAGAAAAAGCACTGTTTCTATTACTGTCAAAGTCTTTTACATAGGCCAACATAAAAACTCTGTTTTTCTCATAAATCTCCAACCCCATTTACATCAGAATTTCTCCTATATATAGGAAAACAAAACTTAAACTACTTGAGACTCCTCCTCCAGCATGAGGGGAGCTCGATGTTTTATCATTAACTAACCTTATCTATTCTTAAACAAACTTATTAAATACATCAGGTATTGTGTAGTAAATACATAGAGTCCTAATCATATTTAAACTCTAATTCTATCTCCTCGTGTGTATGATGCCTTTCTTGAGCTTTGACACCTGTATCCTTCCTGTAGTGGCCGAGATGCATTTGAGAGGCATTCTCTGAATGTGCTGCCTTGGATTCCAACTGTGCTGATGACTCATCATTTGGTGAAGATATATGCTCTGTTTTCATGGTCCTTGCCTTTCATCAATCTTTATTTCCAAAAGAACGTGCTTGAAGCTGTTTAATACCTTTGATGACCACGCATAACACCATATACCTAATGATCTGGATGCGTTGTGAACTGGACATGTGTTCAACCCAAAATTTCGGTAACCCTACCAGAACCCTAATATTTCGGTCATAAAGTAGCTTTAGGAAGACTTAGCAAAAAACCAAAATGTTTCACCTTTTTGCTTCAATACTTACACCTGTCATTCTTTGAACGCTTTGGCAGCCTTGTATGGTCTCTTTCCTGCCCTCGAAGCATTCCCTTTCAAAATTTGCTGACCTCAGCATCAATTTCCTTTTTTTCTTTAAAAACAGTCACCTACAGCAGTTTCGTAGCGCGCTACGAAACTGCTGTTCTTTTCCAAAATTACAG